>BDUI01003187.1:114085-125520 GCA_002335545.1 Apodemus speciosus | reverse complement strand
AGGGGGTCTGGGAACCAATTCCTTTTAGATACCAAGAAATGAAGGTCTACATTTTTGTTGTGCATATATATCTAAGACGGAAAGATAAATGAAAAGTAAATTATTACAGGCAATAATAAATGTTTATAGATACAATGAAAATGAAGGTCTGAATAGGTTCAAGAATAAAAGATAGGTACAGAGTTCAGGATAGGAAGGGCTATCACAGGGTAGAGATGGGCATAGCTGAAGCTGAGTGAAGTCTAAGCTAAGGGGAATGATGGACGCACACAGGTAGGTTATAGAAACTACTACGTGTGCTGGGGATATAAGGCCTATGCTGAGAATTAGGAAGATGTGAATTCAAATCTCCCTCTGCCAAAGGTGACTGACTATGAAACAGAATGTGTCCCCTGGCAGCTCAGACCTTGAACTTTTACATCACAGGAAATGCAGGCTGTTAAGCAGGTTAGGTCTCATTCAAGTACAGATTGACTAAGTGCCTTCGTGTAGGGCCCTGGAGAAAAACAAGAGAAAGGCTCTTGTCCGGTTGGTCCTTCAGCATGATTTGACTGAGGAAGAGCACAGCGAAGAAGGAACACTTGATTCTAAATGTGATGGAGGCCTGGGGGATCCGGGAGGAATTTCTGAGGCCAGTAGATTGGAGTCAGGACAAAGAATAGGAAGATGGAAAGGGATTCCAGGAAATGCAACATCCCATGCAGGATGAGGACTTCAGAATGTGTGGGGAAAGAGAGATGTAATAGTCACGGGTAGTGACATGCAGTTCTAACCCCACAGCTGTGGAGACAGAGGAGGACTCCTGAGACCATCTTAGCAGAATCGGTGAAGTGTGGTTTCAAAGAAAGAGCCACCACGAAGGAAGATGGCTGTGGGGACTGTGTGAAGCCGAGTTGGGGGAGGCTGGAGGAACCRGCAGAGCTCMGAGGTAACCTCGTCTTGATTGCTTTGTAAGCATTTTAAGTGGAAGATAAGGGGATGGCTGGAGAATGGAAGGGAGTGGTCAAAAGTATTGGGTGAGCATGACAATATAGGTCGATTTGTGAATTTACATTTCCATTCATTTGCATATGCAAAGAATAGGACAGAGGACTAAGGAGGAACCTCAGCAATGTTTGAGATTATTTCGGTGTAACTATTGAATGGATGAAGCTGGCAACAGAAACTTATACAATTAACACACCTYGAAAAATAAGACGTCCAATACTAGTTCCCTTTACACTTATTTTGGTAGGTCTCCATTCTAGAAACAATAGCTAGTATTGGCTGAAGGCTGACTGTGCACTGGAGTGTGGCCTAAGTGCTATGTAAATGGCATAGTCTCTCACTTAATTGTTATCACAATGACCTAGAGATAGCGTTATCTGTGGTTTTTTAATGGGGAATAGATACTAGAAAGTCTCCTGGTCTCCTGACCTGGGATCACCCAGTCAGTAAGCAGAATCAAGATTTATCCTTGGGCGCAGATTCTAGCTCAAAAATTCTCAATGACTCCTTTTCCAAAACAAGGTCACTAATAACCCAAACATCTGGCTAGTCTGAATGGATAAATCAATTGTGCATTACACATTAATCTCTCGTGAGTTGGTCTGTATGACTCCATTCTCTAGGGCTCCATTCTCTTCCAGTGAACTAATAAAATAATCCAAACTGCAAAGCCAGCTGTGGATCAAGGGCTAGACCACAAGGAGGATGGTGAGAGAAGAGGTTAGGAAGGAAGCAGAAGCTAAACTGTGCAGATCTTTGTAGTGCGTAGACATACTGAATTGTTTCCTTTTTTTTTGTTTGTTTGTTTGTTTTTTTGTTTTTTTTGTTTTTTGTTTTTTTTTTTTCGAGACAGGGTTTCTCTGTGTAGCCCTGGCTGTCCTGGAACTCACTCTGTAGACCAGSCTGGCCTCGAACTCAGAAATCCGCCTGCCTCKGCCTCCCAAGTGCTGGGATTATAGGCGTGTGCCACCACGCCCGGCACTGAATTGTTTCCTAATGCAAAAAATAGACATGCTTAGAAGGTGATGCTGAGGGGTACTTTAATAATGATTATTGAGTACAGATAAGAGTCWTACATAGATGGTTTGAATAATTTATTCTCTTTAATAATGGAAAAAGATAAGGGAGGCTTAAGCTATAGCAATAAAATAATGTGTTAGTAAATAAAACAGTATTTTGTTTATGATAGACTACAGACACGGAATTGAACTTGGTCTGAAGTATYCATGGGCAATGTCTTGCAGGCACAGGGTRAGTGACTTTGATTTTGTCAAATGCTTTGTCTCCCTTTTGAGATGTTAAAAGTTTCAGGAAATCTTAATGCTGTGTCTACCCCCAAGCTTTCCAGAGTTGTTTCATCCTGACATTTTTCCCACCTAACAAATCATTGTAACATTCCCATTCATACATTGAAATTATATCAGAACGTAATACTGTGCTTCAAAATTCATGGTATGTCATATTTGACCCTGGATTGTATATAACTCAACTCTTAGAGCAAAAGAAAGGGCGGGAGGATTGGAGCGTATTATTTATTTGTTCTTGAGAACATTCCTCACCTCATGGCGACTGGCTGTGGATACGGCCAGTAGGCTCTGAATCTGATCACTGATTGACTATCAATATTGAATGTTTATCCTTTGAAGATCATGTCCTAGTCTGAAACCATGTTCTGAAGTGACTTGAATTGGAACAACTTAGTAGGCACACAGCATCTGTAGATGTGGCCCATTCAGAAAGGACCAGGGCTCATTCATTTAAAGTTTCCAATTCTTAGGTCACAGTGTGATGCATAAAAGATAATTTAATTAAATATCTTTTGGGTGAATTATTAAAACAATAACTGCATAGATAATTGTGGTAATCATGTGTCCTCATGAAAAAGTTAATTATAAGACAAAGAAGATGTTATGCCAAATCAAGATAAATTTTAAGGAAAACAATGTCTTAGACATAAACAAAATTCCTTTTGTTTTTGTTCTGACAAGATTTAACAAGTTAGGTCTATTTTGGTCCAAATTATACATACTGAAGGAAATAGCATCTTTTGGCTGAAATGGGCAATGTTATTGAGTAATTTTGTCCTTCAAGAACTTGGATAAGTCAGTGAGAATTAGGCAAGTCACTTAATCTCCTTGTTTGCTTGTCCCCTGGACTAAGAAATCTCTAGGGTTGTTTTCAGTTTGCAAGTGTCTGTGAATCTATTCATTTATAAATATGATGCTTTGTGCTTTTCAAAAAAAATTTCCACATTGGAAAACTGCATAATCTTCATTATAAAACCAGGTTTCCATCCAGATTGAAAGGGCCCCAGGAAAGCACAGAATTCCAGAGTGTTTTGCAAGAATATCTTCACTCATTAAAGAATGTTCCTGAGAGAAAACAAGAGCCCTGTGAACAGATTTCCCCATAGAGCAGCTGTGAAAGGGCCCTTCATTGAGGTCAGGAATCTTAGCAACAACAGCACTCAGRGTGAGCCCGTGGCCAACTATAAGAGCTGGTGACATGGGCGGGCCTTCATATAACTAATGTTAAAGCTTTGGTAATCTCTAGGTATATAGCCACGCTCCAATGCTCGTCTAGAGGCTTATGAGGGGCAGTCAGTGCTCTTAGTATTAGACTAATAGYAATTCGTTTGATACCAACTATTCTTATTACCATAATCTTAAAGGTGAGCAGGTGYCATTTGCTTAGAGTTCTAAACCTATTAAATGATGGAGCCAATTTTGAATATAAATGGTTTGGGTCTAGAAYTCTTTCCTTTCAATCATTYCTTAGGGTGTCATCGAGGACTGGAAAAAGCTGGGACCCAAGACAAGCTGWCATACTGAGTAGCYGCTATGTGCTATGAGATTAGGGACTAAGGGAGATTAAATAGCACTGGCGCGATGCTGATCTTACCTACCCAACCAAGGGGTCCCTCTGGGTAGAATGTAATGGGGACTTGAAGCAGAGGCAAGGAGGAAGGTAGCATTTGAACTAGYCTTAAGGAATAGGATTTTGCTAAGTAAAGTAGGAGGAAAGAGTCACAGGTTGGATTGTGGAATTTAGGGTGTGCTAATCATCTTGCCTGCCCAGATTATAAAACAAGCATCAGGTGGATGGCATATGGCTATTCGAAGGTTCTGAATGCTGTGCTATTACACAGCACAGACTTCTGCTATCCTGGGGGCCATAAGGAACCACTTGGCTTTGACCATGGGGTGTTACTCTGATGATGGAATATCAGACAGTAGGCTAAGTGAGAGGAATGAGAAATTAAACCAGGATAGCTCCAGTGACAAATTCAAAAAGTGGCAGTGTGGCAGATGCCATGAGATGGGTGCCAAGAGTTCCCCTTCAAGAATAATGGCCTTACTATTCAAGTCACTGGGAAGGCTGCCAACAAAGATCCCACAGCTGTCAAGTCCCTTCACCCAAGGCCACGCCTGCGTCCTCCGGGGGATCCGCTGGATGATTGATTACTGTTTGGGGTATGGAGGACTCTGCCTTTCATCACAACCCAGGACAGCTCTAGGGGTCATCCCAGCTATAAAACTCAAGACTCTGCCGGTTGCCGATGACCTTTCTTTGCCAGATCTTGTCTCATCCCCTTCTCTATGACAAGCTGACTCTACTGGGAACATTTCTTAAAAAAAAAAAAAAAAAAACCTCTACGCAAGCTTCTGCCTGGGGTGACTATGGATTGAGAAATCCTATCTGCCTGCGAAGAGCTATAGCTTGTACCGTAGCAACTAAAGCCCAGGTGAGCAGGCGTCTAGGCTGGGATGCAGCAAGTGAGGGGCAGGCTTAAGTAGTGATGGTGCTCCTCCTTGGGACCTCGAACGATGCTCATCAAAACCAGCGAGATCTCTCACCCAAACAACTGCAACAGGCAATGGTTTCTTTTACTCACCCTTCCAATCCATTCACCATARACAGAACAGGGGGATCTATCTTTCCAACACCCCTATTATGTACAGAGAAAATTAAAAAAAAACCTAGAGGCTGACAATGTTCTACCTAATCTGGTCCCTGCATAGCCTTCAAGCTCCTCATGCCTGGTAGGCTCCAGCTGGGCTCTTCTGGCAGGTCTAGAACACACTCAGCACGCGCTTGCTTATGCTCCAGATATTCCCATGAAGGCGGCTCTCACGCCCTATAGCCCTCTCTGCCCCAAACTGTCCCATTTGAAACCATCAAGTATACTTAATTTCTTCTCCAAAAAGGCTTGTTTCAAGTTGATAATGATCTGTCATTTGTCTTTGTGTTTATGTGTTGTCAGTGTCTCTCTTTAGAACACAAGGTCGTAAGTGACAGAACCATGTGAACCCCTTAGCTCTCATTTCCCTGGTCAGGCATGCATTGAGTTCTTGAGTTAATGAAARGCCAGGGCMTAGSAAGAGTGTGTTTTCAGTAGAAGGTGTGATTCCAACTCTGAACATGTCGAGTCTAAACAGTCTTTATGGCAATCAGAAGGAGCTGATATTTACAAGACAGTTAACAGTTCCATTTCCTTGGTAAAGATAGAGAGGTGTAAAGTTTCTGTCTTAGTCAAGGTTTTACTGCTGTGAACAGACACCATGACCAATGCAAGTTTTATAAAAGACAACATTTAATTGGGGCTGGCTTACAGGTTCAGATGTTCAGTCCATCGTCATCAAGGCAGAAGCATGTCAGCATCCAGGCAGGCGTGGTGCAGGAGGAACTGAGGGTTCTACATCTTCATCCAAAGGAAGCCAGGAACAGACTGGGCATGCTCAGGCATCTAGGGGGAAGATCTCCAAGCCCACCCCTAAAGTGACACACTTCCTCCAACAAGGCCACACCTTCTATAAGTGCCACTCCCTGGGATGAGCATATACAAACCATCACAGTTCCTTAGAGTGAGTGAACTGTGGAATATGTAGGAGATAGTGCCTCCTAACTGCCATTGCTGGCTTCTCCTTTTGAAAGGCATTTTGAATTAAAAAAAAAAAAAGATAGTATTCTTTCAATAAAACAAAAGCCAGAATAGGCAGGATTAATAAAAGGAAAATTAATGACTAATCAAAAAACAATGGCTAAAAGCTTGGTGGCCTAGGTGCATGCCTCTAATCTCAGCACTTAGGAGGAAGAGGCAGGTGGATCTCTGAGTTTGAGGCTAGCCTAATCTACGAAGTGAGTTCCGGGACAGCTAATGTTACACAGAAAAATCCTGTCTTGAACAACAACAACAAAAACCCAAAATCAAAACAACGCAAAAACCAAGGCCTAAAGGAGAAAGGAGAGAAGGATCAGAAAGGACTCCCTGTCTTCATCTAACCGCAGGCTGGATCATCTCCAAGGAGCCAAATGATGACCCCACAATTTAGCTCTTCACTCCTCTCCTCTGCTCTTCTCTGCTCTGAGCTGACTAAATTATGGGGACGACTCTTTCCAGAGGAACCCTATGACAGGTGGTTCACCAGTCAGTGTTGGAATTTCTACATCCACAGACCCAGTGCCTCTTACTTAGGGCACCATTGTTTCTGATCAAGGGATGGWTTGCCCCAGGTGATCAATGGTCTTTCCAATTTCCCCARTGATTTCACCGTTGTGGCTTGGAATTAACCATGGGCAGAGCATTWACACTATGGAAATTGGTCAGTGCTACAAGTCAAGGATATCTYGCCTTGGAGACATTGTGTCCTGGCACGTCGCTTACTGGTCACATGACCATCCAAAGGCTTGGTGGATGCGGTGGTTTGAATGAGAATGGCTTGCAGTGTAAGTGGGTTCTGTCTTATTGTCATGTGGATAGCATGAACAAAGTCAATGAATTTGTTGAATCTAGAAGTCTAAGGATGATGCCACATTGCCACATTTTATCCTTTGTGCTTCCACATGACCGTTATCATTTCTTCCTTTTGTGTCATATGAAGACATTGCCTGCGCCCATCACAGTTTCTTGCTTGGACACTGACCTTCCCTAGCCTTNATAGGCAGGATTAATAAAAGGAAAATTAATGACTAATCAAAAAACAATGGCTAAAAGCTTGGTGGCCTAGGTGCATGCCTCTAATCTCAGCACTTAGGAGGAAGAGGCAGGTGGATCTCTGAGTTTGAGGCTAGCCTAATCTACGAAGTGAGTTCCGGGACAGCTAATGTTACACAGAAAAATCCTGTCTTGAACAACAACAACAAAAACCCAAAATCAAAACAACGCAAAAACCAAGGCCTAAAGGAGAAAGGAGAGAAGGATCAGAAAGGACTCCCTGTCTTCATCTAACCGCAGGCTGGATCATCTCCAAGGAGCCAAATGATGACCCCACAATTTAGCTCTTCACTCCTCTCCTCTGCTCTTCTCTGCTCTGAGCTGACTAAATTATGGGGACGACTCTTTCCAGAGGAACCCTATGACAGGTGGTTCACCAGTCAGTGTTGGAATTTCTACATCCACAGACCCAGTGCCTCTTACTTAGGGCACCATTGTTTCTGATCAAGGGATGGWTTGCCCCAGGTGATCAATGGTCTTTCCAATTTCCCCARTGATTTCACCGTTGTGGCTTGGAATTAACCATGGGCAGAGCATTWACACTATGGAAATTGGTCAGTGCTACAAGTCAAGGATATCTYGCCTTGGAGACATTGTGTCCTGGCACGTCGCTTACTGGTCACATGACCATCCAAAGGCTTGGTGGATGCGGTGGTTTGAATGAGAATGGCTTGCAGTGTAAGTGGGTTCTGTCTTATTGTCATGTGGATAGCATGAACAAAGTCAATGAATTTGTTGAATCTAGAAGTCTAAGGATGATGCCACATTGCCACATTTTATCCTTTGTGCTTCCACATGACCGTTATCATTTCTTCCTTTTGTGTCATATGAAGACATTGCCTGCGCCCATCACAGTTTCTTGCTTGGACACTGACCTTCCCTAGCCTTYCCTTATAGCCATGTARCCCTTGAGGACATAGCCTTTGAGAACTTCCTACTCTTTTAAAATCGCTCTTCACTTCACACTAAGAGAATACTGATAGTGCTTTATTCTTCAACTGAAATTCTTTTTAATTTCTAAAAGTGAGCAAACCTGTAATATTTCAATACTCAGCAAAACCCAGTGAGTATTGAAAACCCAGTGAACCATAAAGGCAAACAACCCTGGTGTCATTCTGTCAAACTCTCCTGCTGCTAAATCACTTCCTGTGAAATTAATACAGAGAACAAACGAGTTCACTAAAGCCCAGTGAAGCATCAAGGGATGCTCCCCGCTTTAGCAGACTTTGAGTATAAAMGTATGAAGACGTTTTCAAGTTGAAAACAAGAAAACCTTGGGTTCCACCAAAGGTGCATAACATTGTGAGAGTCCCAGTCATGGGTTGGGGATGGGAAAGGTCGTACAGAACCACAATGCTGAGCTCAAAGAAACAGCAGCTCATCTATGGTAACATTTAGTAATATTCGAGCCAAGGTGAGGGGTGCAGGTCAGTCTATAAAGTACTTGCCATGCATATGTAGGGACCTCCGTCAGATTCCTAGCACTCACGTAGCAACAACAACAATAATAAAACTTCCCAAATTATAAAAATTGGGCCTGGTGGTATATACTTATAATCCCAGATGCTAAAAAAGCAAGACAGGAGGATTCCTGGAACTCAATGGTTAGCCGGTGTGGCTGCATTGCCAACCACAGTGAGAGACCTAGCTTCAAAAAGTATAGTGGACAGGATGACACCCAAGGGTGACCTCTGTCCTGTGCACAATGTACATGAGCCACAAAAACATATATTCACACGTGCACACTGAGCCACACACATACACACACACACACACACACACACACACACACACACACACGTAAGCACTCTGCATACACTCATGCACATACATACGCACCCCCACCTGAAGCAGGAACACACGAGAGAAAACAGATTCTTACTTATGAAGACCAAGAAAAGGAACAAAATGGATTGCGGGTGGTTAGTATGGTCAACTTGACAGAATCTAGAACCGCCGTGGAGACACGGTCAGGCCATGTCTGTAAAGGGAGGGCTTGGTTAACTGAAGTGGGAAGACCCATCCTGGATGTAGGCTGGGGTATTCCCTGGCCTTGGGTGCTGGAATGGCAATGCAGAGGAGAAAGTAGTCTGGGCAGCAACCTTCATCCTTCTCGGCATCCTGACTGCAGATGCAGTGTGACAGTTGCCTCACTCTCCTGCGGCCATAATTTCCCTACCACTAAGGACTATACCCCAAGAGTGTGAGCTAAAACAAACCTTTTCTTCCTAAGGCTGCTCTACCTCAACAACGAGGCTAGTGACCAACTCATGGACTGGAGAGAAACAAGGGAATTCTGAGCACATCCTYTGGGACCAGCCAAGCTAGAACCCAACTATGTCAGAGCTTTGGCTGAACAGGGAGCTCCTTGAGAGAGCTTGGAGAACCTAGATGTGTTAGGAGGAGTGGCTGGTCATAACAGCCACAACCCTACCTCCTGGGGGTAGAGTCCAAAAGGCATTGGGAGAGTGAGTTGGAGGCCCAAATGCAGTGGTTTGGGTGGTTATGTGGCCTCCGGCAAGTTACTGAACATTTTCACCTTTGTAAAATAAATAAATAAATAAATAAAATAAACACCCACACCCATCCAGACCACCACCACCAGCAACAAGCATAAAGCCCAAATAAACAAAACCCCAAAAGAGATGATATCGGTTCCTACAATTGACTCCAGAGCTATAAAGTGGAATTAGCACCTAAGAGGCCACAAATGCCTGGTAAATACACATGCTCATTACTGTTATTGAATGCTTGTTGTTGTTATCCAGTGACTAAGGAGCCCGAGACCTGCTTTTAGCCAATGTCTTCTAAATCACTGTAGATAACAATGACGTCAGAATTCTATTGCTGTGTATAAATMAATCTTTGTCGATCTATTTCTCTGAGCGCTTGACTATTCATCTGTAGGAAGAGAACAATGACTCTGGCAAAAACTATGACAAAAAGAGAATGCCAGGTTACTAAGCCATGAAYGTGACCTCTCACCCTGAGGACACCCACGAAGCTGTTTTTCTCTCCTAAATTAAAGCCAGCGAGGTTAGATGTGTGGATTCTAATGGTGCTCATTGCCACAGTCAGGCTTGGTCCGAAATTTGAACATAAGATTTGGTGATTAAACAAAGTATTTTGAGCATGTCAGAGAAAAGAAATTCCAAGCTACAGACTTTTCCTCCGAGAGCAGTGACCTCAGTTACCTTTTGTGCCAGTGGGAAAACCAACCACGCAAATGTCCCTGTTTACCAGAGCTGTCATAGTGATGGCCACTTTTGTTTTCCGATAGGGGACCAGGCGGTGTACTAGATTAGGTACCTGAAGAAATCCCGAGGGACATTCTTGCTATTTAAATTAATTATTTAACTCAGTCCTATTTTTCCAGCCACCTAGTGTTTCGGTGACCTTGAGTCATGCCTGCTGGCAAATGTGTAACCATTGAAAAGTCTTCACAGTCAGAAACTGCAACAAAAGCTCATGTTCTTACTGTTGTTTTTGGTTTTACAGAATAGTGAGGCCTGTAAATTAAGTGTATTAGTTAGAATAATATATCCAGGGATTTAAGGAATTTGGGTCAGGTTTTATATCAACCCCGCTACCTTTTGCTGGACCTCAGCTCAATCCTTTAATCTTCTGGCTTCTTGCTCCATCTGTAAGAGAGATGCCTCTGGCAAGGCACTAAGTGCAGTAGCTGTAGGAATAAATTAAATAATGGACTTAATATAACCACCGAGAATGGAGCAAATTGCTCTTTTGTGGGATCCATTAGCTCAACTGAGAATATTAGCACAGGACTCTGAGAGTATGATTGATGCAAGAAGTAAGAAAGCATCCATTTTCATTCTGCGCTTTGCCCTGAAATGACATTGGTAACAGATAAATATGAAGGGGGGGGGGATGGAGAAAGGCAGACAGAGAAGTGTCTGGTAAGTGAGGAGGAGGAGGAGGAGGAGGAGGAGGAGGGCTGTAGGGAAGGAAGGGAAGACATGAGCGAAGAGTGAGACAGGCATGGAGACAACAGAAGAAAAGAGGAGGGGGGAGGAGGGGAAAGAAGAGGAGGGAGGGGAGGAGGAGGAAGAGGACATGGAGAAGAAAAAGGAAGGAAGGAAGGAAGGAAGGAAAGGAAAGAAAGAAAGGAAACAGGCTGCCGTAGCAGCAGGTAGGAAATCAGTGTTGCTAAGAAAAACAGGAAGGATGTGAAATAAGACATCAATCAGACCAGAGCTCACTGGACCCCTGGAGGAAAGGAAGACGGGATGAGGAAAGACAGGAAGGGTTTATTCCCCAAGGTTATCCCTGCCTTCCTTACAGAGGTTTCCTTGGCTTGCTACTTTCCCCCAATGAATCTCAAGTCCAGGTTTCCGGGTCAGGAACTAGCTTTAACAACCTGAGGCAGTTAACTTTTCCCAGTTTAAAAGCTTGACCTACTAGACTGGTCTCTGGGTGCCTGGGGCGTGGGGTG
>BDUI01003187.1:77612-104443 GCA_002335545.1 Apodemus speciosus | reverse complement strand
AGTAGCTGAAGCAAGCCAGGGAGCAGTTGTGCAGTTTCAAAGTTTAGAAATGCAAGCACTTCCAAGCAGTTGCTTTGCAGTCCCTGTACAGGTTGCAGAAAGACAGGAATTCCAGTTGTCATATGTTGTCTTGAGTGATGCCGCATGCGTTCCTCTTAGACACATCTGCTGCTGCTGCTGCTGCTGCTGCTGCTGCTGCTGCTGCTGCCGCCGACGCAGGCAGAAGTTTGTGCTCCCAAGCCTTGGAGGAGTTTCTGGTGTATGTTTTTGTTTTCTAATGTTCTTTTGCATGGTGGGAAGTTTTTTTGGCTATTATTCATTCTTTTGGCTTATAAGGTTGAACGAGTTAGAATTAGCRTCAGGGTCTAGAATCGAGCATAATCTTGTTACGTGGTGGTACCTTGAAGGGSCACTAGGAGGCGATATTTCTTTCTGAAGGTCTCTGTGTGGTTGGGTTATGCTTTCATTTCCCAAAGCACACTTCTGTGAGAAGTCCCTAGATCCAAGGACAGTTGACATGGTGGTAGCAGGAACATCTGGTGGAAAATAACAAGTGCTGACAGAGAAGTGCTTCCCGCTTCTAATATTAGAAAATGCTAACGGGGCAGATGGGTTGTAATTGTCCTGCCTGTGAGTTGGTTGAGCCCCTGTGGTGGTGGGATGAAGGTGAGACTATGGCCCAGAGTTACTTGCTGTAACCTTTGGGGCTGTTTGAGTTCCACTGTGAACATTAGGGTGTGCTGACAAGATGCCAGCCATTGGCAGGCAGCAGGCCGGAAGACCCAGTGCTATGCTCTTCTTTGTGCCTTTAGAGCATAAAAGTGAATAAGTCGAGAACATTCGAGAAACTTCTCCAAAGAAGCAGTTAAAGTTGGGAGTGTAGGTCATCTGACTGGAACTTTACCCCACGTTTACTCCTTGAAGGTACTATGATCAGCAGTTTTGCTGTAGTTTAAAAAAAAAATGGTTTTCGGGGAGAGCATATGCAAGATCTAGATGGAGATGAAAACATAAGCTCTTTGGAAAATATAAAATTGAGGATTCAAACAACCTAGACACATTGTGGAGCTTGAAAGTCAGAGGGCCCTTTCGGATCACCAGGTCAGCTTCTGGAGTTTAATATGTAAAGAAACTGAGACGTAAGGATGCCACAGTTCGCCTGGGAACAGTCACTGATGACTGACTGGCATCCTGACCCTTCTTGTACTGACTGTTACCTACAGGAGTCTGAGTTGTGTCTAGAGTAACCGCCCCCTGAGGGGTTCGGCACCGTGGGCTTCCGTGTGCCCTCAGCACTGGGACAGTGCTCAGTYCTCAGCAGGTTCCATATTTGTTAAGTAAATAAATATCCAAGAGCATTTCGAGACTGTCCGATTGGCACATTATCTTTGAGAGGATGTTTATATAATATGAACGAATGTATAATTTCTCATTTAAAAAAAATAGAGTGTGTTACTTCTGAARCCCAACGTTCTAACTCTAGCACTAGCCAAATTTGGCAGGTGTGGCTGCATTGTGTCCCTTACTGACCGGGCATTGGATTTTTCCAGGAGTCACCCTGTAAACCCGATAATACCTGGTATCCTTAACGTCTTATCTTTGCTGCTTGAAAAGGTGTTTACTTTTAAGATCAGATAGTACTTCGAATTGTTTGCCTTTCTTCTACATGTGTCTTATCAGTCAGTGATTTCACAATTTCTAAATCTTATGGCCTTGTTGGAATTTGGATATTTGAAATCAAATCTAGCAAAGCCTCACTGGCTCTGGAAATTGTCCCTTCCAGATGCCCGGCGGATGTTTGAATTGTGGTAACTTTCCAGGAGGGCAATTTTGTATTACTCATCAGAAGCCTCAAAAATGTGCCCTGTCCCTTAGTCAGGCATTTCTACCCCTAGGAATTTAAACCAAGGAGTGTGTGTGTGTGTGTGTGTGTGTGTGTGTGTGTGTGTGTGTGTGTGTGAGAGAGAGAGAGAGAGAGAGAGAGAGAGAGAGAGAGNAGAGAGAGAGAGAGAGAGAGAGAGAGAGAGAGAGAGCATATGTTTAGAAACCAGCTTACAGCCGTGGTCTGGCCTCCATAGCAGCGCCAGTGTGTGGGTGCTCCTGCTGGGAGCCCGGTCCTTCCCACAGGRATCACCAACTTGGTGGGAATTCTACTTTGTGGCATGTATCAGAATCAGGAAGGGAGATCAGGGAACCAAGTTGTCTACAGATGCTGACCCCACCACAATGTACGTATTAAAACCACCCCTGCAATTGGACAAAGCTATTCTTGTAACTTTTCAAAATACCAGTTACACAGTAGAAACAGCTTCTATGCTCAGTAATAGGAATGGATTATGGTATTCATGAGTGACAAAGGGACAGTGMTGCAGGGGGATGCCTGCTGGTGGAGCTGCACAGAACTTATCATTTGACAAGCCAGACGACCAAGAGGCATATGTCAGGTGATCTAAGTTTTGTTCCTGCAGTGCGGATGGACATGTACACATGTGTGATCAAGTCTATAACACTTAGTAGGACGATGCCAAGGAATCGGTCTAGGTACTAGGTGAGATTATTTCTGCGTGGAGCAATAATAGTTCTATTGCTCGTTACCCCCGCCCCCAAATTCCCAGTATCTAAAAAGCATGTGCGACAGTGTGGGGCAGCGCAGGGGCTGGGAGGAAATTCCATTTCCGTTCCCAGTGGTTGTGTGAACTTGAGGAAGTTCCGTGTCTGTTTCGGTCTCTGTCGAGTGGGTGACGATGCATGCCTGCTTGGTGCTCCTCGGCAGAGAAGGCTTGCTAAACATACCCCGAGCTGGTAGGATGACAGAGATTAAGCGTTCTTAACCTTAGAGGATTTCTAGGTAAAATAGTTTTATCAATTACATGGGTTGTGAAAAAAAAAAAAATCCAGGGCATCTTGCCACGACCCTGTTCCTGGTCATTAGGAAATAATTTAAGGTTTTAAGAAAAGCCATCCATGTATTTGTGCGTGAGTGTGCAAGTGTGGGGGTGCATGCGTGTGCAGAGGTCAGAGGCCAACTGCCCTGAGAGCCTTTTCTCCTCCCACCATTATGGTTCCAGGGACTGAACTCAGGTCAGCAGGCTTGGTGCCCTCTGCCTCCCACCGCTTCGATGCAAATGCCCTTCGTTGCTAGTGCCTGTTTCTTTAAAGATATTTTTTTCCTTCCTTCTGTTGTTGTCGTGAGTAGTTCAGCAAGACATTCTTCAAGGTTAGGTCTGTGTGACTCAGTCAGCGGTGGGTGTGTCTGTTTTGCCAGGCACCCGATGGGCCACAGTGCCCCAGGTACAGGTAGGTGCCCTTGCCCTCGGAATGACACAGAGGAGCAACCGCGGGCACTGCGAGCCAGGAGAAGGTCAGGAGGTCACTGAGGTGAGGTGGTGAGTGGCAAATCCTGGCCTCCTGTCCCCGAACTTTCAAAAGAAAGCGTGTGATGTCACTTTTCAGTGAACATAAACACTGCCATCTGCTTGTCAGACCTGCTGGATGAGCCACAGCTCCATTACGTCACCTTGTTGACATTTACAGATGACTCTTATTCAACTTAGGTGACTGACTCTCCCTTAGGGTTCCAGGCTGGAAACTGCTATGGGGTCTTCCGTGAAGGCCACACTCCCGCCACCGAGAGGAAGAACTCATGCTGTTTTGAAATTTATCTTTTGTAAAATCCGCCGAGCCCTCCCTAATAAATCTAGGACCTCCCTCATAAATCTAGAGATTCCAGCAGGGATCTTCCCAGGAGACAAGCAATGGCGCCCGCGCCCGAGCTGTATGCGCAGCTGCAGGAGCTCCAATGAACTGTGTAGAGACAGAGACGTTAACGTCAAGTAACAGTTGCGGACAGCACGCGATTTGTGGATCTGCAGTATGTGCATGCCAGGTTCTATGACGAAAGTGGAGAGTCACTTGTCACCAAAGGTACCTTCGTGACAAATGCGGACTTCACGTTTCGTTTCCTCATATAGCTAATTAGAAGAAGACAACATCAAGAATCATGGACAATGGGGCCTCCATGGGAGATCATAGACATAGGTAGGGACAGCAGCAAGGTCCACGTGTTATCATGCGTCATACTCCCATCCACGGCATTGCTTCCCACAGCCCACTGCAGTCCCCACTCCTCGGCTGGAACTAGCGGTTAGCACGCTTCTTTGGCGGGGGGGGGGGGGGGGGGGGTTCGGGTCACTTTGCAGACTTTGTCCTAGTGAGAGGCAAGGCGTGTGCAATGGTGCATAGATGACAGCTGCGCAGGGTTGGCACGAAGACTCGGGCTGTTGGCTAAGTGTAGGATGGATCAGCGCTGTCCTCAAGGCCAGAATCAATGGAATCATAGAGGACTCTGTTCCGGAGCTTTCCAAGTCACAGCAGGCAAAGCCACGAGTGTTGTCAGCATGTGCCGCGGGCTGTGTTGTTGGGGTCCATACCTTGTGGGAGGTCCTTAGGTCACTGTCTTGTGGGACAGTAGACCCCTTTACTCTTCTGCTTTGCCATGTGATGTGAGTTGGCTTGCCCCTCCACATGACCCCACCATAGTGTTTTGCCTCAGAGTACAGGTATAGCGAAGGGTCTGGTGGGCACAGACCTTTAAAACTGTGGCAGTAAACCACCATTATGTGTTGGTTTTCTTTGATGTTTTGGGACAGAAAGTGAACCCAGAAATCTGTAAGGAAAGGCTCTATGGAAAACTCCAGAGTGGCACAGCTGATTGTCAGCCTGTGGATCTGGGGGTGGTGTTTGCAGGGCTTCTGGATGTAGGGTTTGTTTTTAAATATCAAGAGGCAAGGCCGGGAATGACTAGCTTTAAACTATCATATTTTCTCATCTGTATTTTCCCATATCACATATTGTAGGTTGTGTTGGACATTCAGGGTTTTTTTTTCCCCCTCCACTTTGTAACAGGAAATGTTCTCATGCTACTTAAAATTCTTCAATATGCAGCGAGGCATTCTGTCTTATGAACAAACCATAATTTGAGAATCTACGTTGCTTAGCTTTTAAAATTCATAATTAAGGCAATAGTCCATGGGCATAAAGCCCTTCCCCCCTCACCCCAGAATGTTGCTCAGGAATACCCAACACAGGCTACTTATAGAGAAGACCTGTAGTTAGCTCCTGGTTTTGCCAGTGAAGGGCATGGCGCTGGTGTTGACTCAGTTCTGATGAGGACCCTCTGCTCTAATCATCACTGAAGTGATGATGTATGGGAAAGCCCACATCACCCAACTGGAAATCAGAAAGATTGGGATCCCACAATTCCTTCTGAGCACACACCTGCAGTGACCTGCACACTTGCCTCTGAACCCCGTCTCTCAAGGTTCCATGTTCTAATACAACCAGCTCCAAGACCTTGGCAGCCCGTCACGGTGGACCCTGGGGGGATGTTAGCCCTCAAACCACAGCTTCTAGTGACTTTCAAACTCTTTCCTGAGTCAGAAATTAAAGACGTATGGTATAGTTTTTACCATTTTGTTCCATAACCGAGTAGTCAGAAAAATACTTAAAATACTTCTTTTTATTAGCTGCCATTGCTTTTCTGGGAATTATTTTTATGCTACATCTACATCTGTATGTTGTTAGAATTTGAACTATCTTTACAGTACAGTAGACACTATTCATTCCAGGGCTTGGGAAGCAGAAGCAGGTAGATTAGTTGCCTCTGTGAGTTTGGTTTGCATAGCGAGTTCTAGGCTAGCCAGGGATATATAGTGAGACTGAGACTGTCTCAAAAAAAAAAAAAAAGTGGAACTGTCTTTTAAAGTTACACAGGTAAACTGCTTCATAAAAATTGAGACAGCTTGGAGTCTAATTCTTTAAAGGTTTTAGTCTGGCCTTTAGAGGTAACTGCATATAATATGATATTATACATGATAGATTCATTTCTGTGCATAATCAGACCTTGTATTGACTACTTTTATGTCAACTTGACCCAAGCTGGGGTTATCAGAGAGGCAGGTGCCTCAGTTGAGAAAACACCTCCATAAGATCCAGCTGTGAGGCAACTTAATCAGTGTCCAATGGGGGATGGCCCAGCCTATTTGTGGGCGGTGCCACCCCTGGGCTGGGTGGTACTGGGTTCTATAAGAAAGCCATCAGTGCAAGCCAGTTCTGGGGAGTGAGCCAGTAAGCAGCACCCCTCTGCATCAGCTCCTGCCTCCAGGACACTGCCCTGGGTGAGTTCCTGTCCTCACTGCTTTTGATGATGATCTGTTGTATGGAACTGCGAGTGAAATAACCTCTTTCTTCCCAGGTTGCTTTTGGTCATGACGTTTCATCAGAGCAATAGCGACCCTATAGGATTGACATATATTTAGTATCTGTTCCTCGGAGTGTGTTAAGCTGTGGTTGGAACATATACTTACATGGTTTTTGTAATATGACTTTAAAATGTACCTTAAGTTAATCATCTTCCACGACTCACAATTATGCATGGTGTTCCTTTTCTAAAGTCATTTATTCAGCGTGTTTAACGTATCTCCTCCACAGCTGCTGGGGACTGCAGCACTGAGGGGGAGGGGTGGGTCTTACCCTGTGAAGCTTTCCTGCCTCTTGGAGGGGGCATCAGTCAGTAACCAAGAAACACATATCCAGAAATGGATGGATAAGAAGCTGGGATGGATAGGGCAAGGAGAGTAGATGCTTCTGGGAGGTCAGTAGGGGACACTTCTTTTCCCTGGGCGATGGGAGAGCAATTGAGTTCTAACTCAAGACCTAAATGACACGTAGGACCTATGGAGAAGTCCAGGGGAGGATGCTCCTGAGGGGCTTCAGACCTGATGAACACGAGAAACGGAAGGACCCCGTAGGCTGAGAGGAGCGCGCGATGTTGGAAGGGGAATAGGGCCGCTCAGGGTCATGGAGAGAAAGTAGAACGTGTTGATACGAATTGGCCTCAGTTTTAAAAATGGCCCCAGTTTTAAATCCACAGTGACAGGGTCCGGTGGATATTTTTTGGATGCTCTGTGCAGAGTGTGTGGGGAGCAAGGATGGACACGAGAGGACCGCGTCGCCGACTGATCTCAATCGCGGAGCTGGCAAGAGGCTGGCGTGGGCGTGGCGGACCGGGCTAGCAGCGAACCTAGTGGGCAGTGTTCGGTTTCCGAGCTGAGGAAGCTGTAGCTGCCAGATGTGCAGAGGAGGTGGAGGGCGCTGTGCAAGGAAGGGGTGAATCGGGACTTGCCCCGGAGCTTTTGCTTGCCTTGGAGGAGATTGAGACAGGATTCTTGTTGCTTAGTGGTGGTCGAACTGTGCTGGTTAAGATGATCCTCTCATTTTGACCTCCCGGATGCTGAGATTAAGGGCGTGAAGCGCCACGCCGGGCCTATGGCTTTTGGCAGCCATCTTTGGAAAGTGTCTGTACCGTTTTTTTGATAGGGGGAAGGTTAAGGAAGAATAATTTGGGGTGGGGGGGGGGTGCTGTGAATCAAGAATCTGTTTCGTGTGTAAGCTGAAAATGCCTGGGACTTGCAAGAAACAAATTGTGCTTACATCTGGAAACAGAACTTGTGGGAGCTATATAGAACATCTGGGGGAGAGCCAGAAGCCATTTAAAATAAATGTAGGTTTTACTTAAATTAGCATATGTTCTTAAGAGAATTTTAAGAGTGCAGCAAGAGATAGGTGGGGTTTGTTGTGGTTGTTTTTGGTTTTATTTGTTTTGTTTTGTTTTTTGTTTTTTTTTGTTTTTTTTGTTGTTGTTGTTGTTGTTTTTTTGAGATGAGGTCTGTCTGCATAGTCCTAGAACCCACTATGTAGACCAGATTGGCCTATTTGAACTCAGAGATTCTCCTGCCTCTCTGTCTCTTTACTGCTGGGACTAAAGGCATGTGCCACCACACCTGGCATTGACTGAGCAGATAGTGAATGCTCAATAAATGCTTTTCAGATTTATCAGGTTGGTCTGCTGTTGTCACCACCGCCATCACCACCATCATCATCACCACCACCATCACCATCATCATCATCAAGTAAAATGACATCATAACATGACTCAGACCTTGGAGTCATAGTCAGAAACCTGGGTCTCATCTCTGGCTTTGCTCTTTCCAGGTCGAAAGACTCTAGGCTAGTTTCGTGAGCTATATCTGTCTGCCATAAGAAGTATATGCATTAAAGGGATGGGCACATGGGAGGGTCGGATGTGGCGGGGGTGGGGGTGGGGGAGGGGGGAAGGTATGAACTGGGATTTGATGGACAAATCGACATTTGTTAAAGAGACGGGAACAAAAGATTTAGGAAGGATATCTTGGGTGGAGCAATGGCAGAGCCCCGCACAGGTACTGGACTTGACCCATGGGCTGTGGGAGAAGGGGTGGAACAGACAAGGGGTTCAGGGGTGCAGCACGGCAAAGAACTTGTGCCCTGTTCAGATTGGGACGTCCTTGAGACCAGGGAGAGCCGTGGATGATTTCAGCATAATATGGCTGGCTTCCTGCACTGGGGGCATTGGCTGGGATCTCTGCGGCAAGCGAGGGCTACGAGGGACTCCGCCACCCTGACTCTGGCCGTTCGTCTTATTTCCCCAGTACCACGGTGGCCCTGAAGAAGAGGGTGATTATGATGCCCTTAAAAGGTGCCCTGCGTGCTCACTTCACCACGTCGTTTATATAAAGCTTCTTGAGGCTGGAGCATGGAGAAAGCGTTTGGCTTGCGATTGGCGATTCGTGGAGCTTGTTGATCCCCACACAGCCCCTAGGATAGATGGGTCCAGTAGGTAGGGCGTAGCTTGTCTCTGTGCAGAGATGGGATGAGAACATTTAAGAGGAACGTTTCTGTTGAACTAGATTTTGTATACTTTGAGTAATCATTTTGTGTATTTTATCTGTTGCTAAATTTTTTTTAAAGACTAAAAATAAACCTTCCAATTTCAATATTCCTAGAGGACAGAGTTGCAAACACTGCTTACACTGTTACTTCAGCAGCCTATTACAACACGGTCCGTTTCACGGTTGTTTTCCACATACTGCTGCTAAGTTTCAGTTTTCTCCACAACCTGTATCTGTTCCTTTCCACTGTTGCCATTTCCATTGGGGGGGGGGGACCCTGAAATGACCACTGTTACATTTGTTTCCTTGCATTAACATATATATGGGCTTGGTCTGCTGGCATCTCCATCACCACGTGCAGCGGATTTGCTGCCTGGCACTTTTGTTTTTCCCTCTTCCACACATATAATGCCTGGGATTCCTTTACTCGGTACATTCATGAAAAAAATGTCACACAGACAACTGTCACCTTTGTCCTCGTTGCCATCTTCAGATAGCCTCCTGAGTAAGCCGGTCCACTGGTAAAAGGAGCCGTTATCACTTTTATTCAAGTGTGATCGTCTAATTGTTGAGCATCCTTAGGACGTTGGAGAAGACCTCTTACAACCTTAGAAGCCGTACATCGTTAACTACCTGCCCCTTGCTCTCCCAGCCCTGCAGCTTATCAGGTCAGGGTTGCAGCTGGCGGCACCGACCTGACCTCCCTTCCAGATCCCTTTCTCAATACTTGTCTGATCTAGGATCAATGCCAGGCCTATGGGTCTCTGGGAGTGAGGCTCACAGCTGTGCCCATGCTTAATCTGGATTCTCACCTAGGAAGCAAACCTCTGGGTGTGTGTCTGTGAGGGCGTTTCCAGAGAGGTTTAAGTGAAGGGGGTGGGGGGATGGGGAGGATGGAGGGGTGGGGGATGGGGGGGACCCTGAAGCCGGGTACTCCTGTGCCTCCAGATCCAGTCAAGTTGGACTGAAGGAGAAGGGAGTAGAACCAGAGCATCAGCTTTATGCTAATTAGCGACAGGAAGTCACTGTCATGCCTTTCCCCACCTTGCTGGCCTGATCCTTAAAACAGGCAGAATAAACCCTCCCTTAAATTGCTTCACTTCAAGCTGGGTGTGGTGGCGCACGCCTGTAATCCCAGCACTTGGGAGGCAGAGGCAGGCGGATTTCTGAGTTTGAGGCCAGCCTGGTCTACAGAGTGAGTTCCAGGACAGCCAGGGCTACACAGAGAAACCCTGTCTCGAAAAAACCAAAAAAAAAAAAAAAAAAAAAAAAAAAAAAAAAAAAAAAAAAAAAATTGCTTCACTTCAGCTGCCTGTCACAAATACCTAATACATTCTGCTCCTTGACAAAGAAGACTCTTGGAGATATTTCTGGCCAAATGCCAATTATTTCCATTTTTTTTTTTTTCTGTTCCATTCTTTCTGCTGTCTTCCTCTGTCCCTTCCCTCCCTGCCTGTTCTTTCGGAAAAAGCATTTGTTGTAGTCTAAACTGATACCTAGGATTTGGGTTTCTGAAATTTAAAGGGGAGGAGGGGGCAAAGGAGAGTTCTTTTGACGGAAAAGCTTCAGACTCTAAAATCTCCCCATTGTGTGTGCATTGAAATGCAAATATTAGAACCATTATATTTTAAGACACAGGTTTGGTTGACTTGCTTTGTGGGGTGTTTTGTTTGTCTGTTTTTTGTTTTGTTTTGTTTTGTTTCATGTTTAAGGCAGGCTCCTTAGTTGGCTAAGGAGTAAGTGGGTTGGCCTGGAAATGTGTTTCGTTTGGCTTGAATGCTGCTGCGGTATTTCCCCCCCTAAATTGGCTGCTAGCATTTTAAAATGCGATTTCACATGTTTTTTTCTTTTTGTTTTTGTTTTTAAAAGATAGCAAGCCCTTCTTCCGGTTAGAAAGAGGGAGGGCCCGGACAGACCCGCGGGACCTGCAGGTGAAGGTGCCTGCACTGTGGGCAGCAGCTCTGCCCCTTCCTTCTGGGTCTCTGTAACACAAAACGACAGTTCGGTTGGAAGCCCGGCGGCTGTAGGATGCCCTGTCTGTCTCCTGTATAAAACAGACAGAGGCTCTGGCTGTTAGCTGTTGGCCACCCCACGATCCTTGGCAAGTCTCAACCACTTTGTCTGGCTGGCTTTTGGGGTGTGTTTGAGTTTGCACCTGCTCAGTTAAGAGCTTGGCTAATCAAAAGTATACTTAGAGTTGGAAGGAGGACAGGAAGGTGGCAGTTATTTTCCATCCTGTCCCCTCTGCGCAGACTGTCAGATCGGGATACGATTATCACGTGCCCACAGAAGCAGGTGATGTTCCCCAGTGCGGCATTCACCTGACGGGGTGGAAGGAGAGAACGGCCCACAGCTGCTGGGTGCGCGAGGTCACAGGCCGGGTGTGCTGGAAGTACACTGGCAGTAGGGTTGCTTTCGTCTCATTTAGGTTGATGACGTCAGTAAGGACTACCCTGAGTCAGAGTCGGGTCTGTTGAGAGCTGAAGTCTAACATTCCAGCTGCTGGCTGTGGTCCTGTTCTGCTATTACCATGTTAGTGCCGGAAGGGGTGCCGGAGCCCTGGACTCCTGAGGTCTCGGGGTCTTCTGTTGTGAATTCACAGTTGAGTGCATTGTTCCAGAGCTGAGATTGGTAGGCGGTGCTGAGTTCAGGTCTCCAGCTCTGCCTCTTAGATGTGTGACCTCTCTGTGCCTCAGTGCCTTACTGTAAAGAGAGGGGTAGTGACGCTGGCTTCATAGTGTTGGCATGAGGATTCAACCCCAAAGGCATATACGGTGCACACTCTACAAACGGGAGTTGCTTATTGCCTGGCAGAGTTAGACAGACTCAGCATTTGAAGTGCATCAAATGATTGCATAATTAGCATTTTCCCTCCCTCAATTTCAGCAGGCCTTTAGGAGTGGGTTTAAAGCCTTTTTTATTTATTATATGTAAATACACTATAGCTGTCTTCAGACACTCCAGAAGAGGGAGTCAGATCTTGTTGTGAGCCACCATGTAGTTGCTGGGATTTGAACTAGGGACCTTCGGAAGAGCAGTTGGTACTCTAAACCACTGAGCCATCTCCCCAGCCCTAGGAGTGGGTTTAATCTGTGTATTAAAAAAGAAACTAACAGCAGTTTGAGTCAAGGTTGCTGGTTCATCTCTAAATGAATGTGTTTACCTTACTCTTGGGGATATAAAGGAAGAGTATGTGTTGCGGGGGAGACAGACAAGGTATTGTAAGTCCTCACTAAGGACTTCATTTAAATAAGTTAGGTCCAACTGTCAAGTAAGTCGTGAGTATACAGTGGGTATGAAGCGCTCTTAAAGGCAATGTTCTGTCCAAAGGCTTTAAAAAGCAATAGGAAAGAAAGTGGAAGGGGGGGGGGTGGTGGTGCAAATTAAAGTCCAGGTAATGTCTTGCTTGAGGACCAGGGTCAGCTTCAGACCCAAGAAGCATCAATGCCCTTAGGAAGGAGAGGGTAGAAGGGAGTGGCTGCTTTGTAAAGCCCCGAATCTCATGAGGATGATGCACTGCTGAAGTCCTTGTTGCAGATGTGAAATGAATTAAGTGATGGCTTAAGTTACCCATGCCAGAAGTGATGAGGGTCATATCAAAGGAGACAGAGGATGGAAAAAATAAGGGGTGTTGGGAGGTAGGATTGGTGATCAGGTGGGGAAGTTGAAGACATGAATGAGGGTCTTGAGTAATGAATTTGGCTGGGGCCTGAAAGAACATGCCTGGAGAGGAAAGTGAGTTTCCTTTTGGATTTTTGAGGACTCTGAGGCATCCAAGTTCACAGGCAGCATCCAAGGGTTTGCACATTGGTTCAGGAACCTACTTGAGTGGTTTTGTGTAGATAAGCACACACTCGTCTGGTAAATGATTAGTCTGAAGCTGGGCAGGGGCCAATTCCATGAAACAGATTTGGAAGTCATTGTGTCTGAGTGGTGGTTGAAGCCACAAGAGCAGATAATGTTCACGGAGGGGGAGAAAGGATGAGTCGTGCCAGCCATGGCCAAGCTGAGGAGCACTTCAGATCATTTAACACATGTACTTGGCGTGTGTGGTAACGCGTGGAGCTGAATCAAAGGATTCTAGCCATATACCAAAGGGAATTTTATCTGCATTAAAGCTTGAATTGCTTAAGATCGCAAATGTTCTTGATCGAAAACAGGTACATTTTGCATCCTTTGGTCAGGAGGACACAACTGGAAAATATAAAACATATGAAGAAGTATTATGCATTATGATAATGCTCCATCAGAAAGGAGATGATTAATGCCCAGCTACTGAAAAACAAAATCCAGAATGAGTGATTAAAAAAAGACATTGCAAATTTCCAAAAGACAGATGAATTATTTCTATTGTACAACCAAGGAATTGGTACCTTCACAACCCAAGTGCTAGATGAGATTTGGAAAGAGATAATCATTGCTATCGGTGGGAGAGCAGAAACAACCATCTGTTTCCTATTTGTTAACTCTCTGGAACCCAAAAGTCAGAAAGCTGCAGTCTTCAAACTTGGGAGTGTGAAATGTCACCATGCTGCCACAGCGCGGAAGGCTACACCTGGCAGTCCACAGTGACAACGCAGAGTCACCAGAAACATTACATAAGATTGATTACCTTTGGACTATCCGCTGCATCATACTCAGTATGAGGTGTAACGGAACCCCAGGTTTGGATTTGGGCTCCCTTCCCTGAGATAGTTCATTACACACACACACACACACACACACACACACACACACACACACACACACACACACACGAGTGCCAAGGTGCAGAAGAAAGACCAGTTCAGACTCCGAGAAGCATTTCAGGTCAGATAAGCAGGATGTGACCCATTCTGAGGAATGGGGATATTCTTGGTTGTTTCGAATGTAAGCCTTTTTCATGCTTAACTACATAGCAATAATTCCTTATAGGAATGTTCTTTGGGTTACTTACTTATTTTTCTTTTTTTTTTTTAATTTTTATTTCTTGTGCATGTATTATTGTTTGTTTTTTTTWAAAGATTTATTTATTTATTATATGTAAGTACACTGTAGCTGTCTTCAGACACACCAGAAGAGGGCATCAAATCTCATTACAGATGGTTGTGAACCACCATGTGATTGCTAGGATTTGAACTCGGGACCTCTGGAAGAGCAGTTGGTGCTCTTAACCGCTGAGCCATCTCTCCATCCCCTACTTATTTTTCTTGATTTTATGTCTGAGTTAATGTGCACACATGAGTATGCATGTGGGGGTCAGAGGCCAACCTCTGGCTCCGTTCCCCAGGGGCTGTCCACCTTGCATTTGGAAACAATGTCTGTCTCTCTGTGGGACCTGATGCTCTCCGATGCCCAGGGGCCCTAGTGGATCCGCCTGGCCAGCCCTGAGAGCGTAAGAATGCCTCACCGTGCCCAGCTGGTTTACATGGATGGCACACACTTTACCGACTGAGCCATCTCCCTAGCCAGTTAATTAATAGCAGAATGTTTTGCTCTTGTAATCAGTGCAAGTCCATTCGTTTGGTAGTGATAGTGTTCGTGTACAGGCAATTCCACTGGCCTGCTCCCAGGGACCTAGCAACTGCTTATGTCAGCATCTGCTGCCAGGTGTGCCACCGCAGCTCGCTCACTCTCAGTTCTCCATGCACACACAGCCCCTCTCTCTCCTCTGTCCCCTCTGTCTATTCTCATGGCCCTGCCCCCGTCTGCCTGTCATCATGCTTCCTCTCTGTCTGCCTCTACCCCTTCCCCAGGGCCTCATTCCTCTCCCTTCTCCCAGTCAACTCCCTTTACACCAGATTTGTTGCATGGCATAATTTCTTGGGCTGCTGGGAGTACTCCTGGCATGTACCCACCAAAGGTACCCCCTCGCCACATTATATTTCATAACAGATTCATTAGTACTCATTGAGGCCCTTGCATGCCAGTCACTCTTTCAGCCTGGCTGACGTTTGCAAGTTGGGCTGAAGTTTCCAGCCCTGACTGGTGGGAAGTGTTGGAGACCCTGACTGGGAGACATTGCAAGGAACAGCCCATAGGAGCTCGGCTTGGGGGAGGCACTGAGACCGATTGGGATTGGAGTGCGTCCTGTTTAGGAAGCTACTGTGGTCTGCAGGAGGCCCATCGTCGACCCTCCTGAGGGGCCTTGTTCAGCACGTGAAAACAGCTGTCTGTAGAGACGGCCGGGAGCCTTAAAAGGGTTTTTGAGACCATTCTTGTTTTGATATTCTGGAGTGGATCGTGGACAGGTTTTTGAATTAACAAAAAGGCCTCAACAGAATGAAAATTAGCCGACCTGACATGAAAGATCTTGAGAAAACAAAAATCTTGAAGACATGTGCTAAAAAAACTGTTCCTCGAAAATTGAGACAAAAAATAAGCAAACATATTGCATTTAAATCATTGACCAACGTGTTCTTTGAGAAACTGAATATCCTACAATATTCATTCACAGTGGTATGTGCTTTTAAAATATCGCAGAGGTTAAATTTCAGTATTGTCCTGTCTACAAAATGCTGATTGAAGTCTGATACCGTGGGCTCCCTAAGAATTCTCATGCCCAGAGTATTTTATTAATGTTTTCACAAGTGTCCTAATCAAGAGTCAACTGACAGTCCGAAATAACTCAGACCAAGTTAATAGGTATGCATGACCTAGACCGTCAAAACCGATTGGAGAAGCCCACGTGTGTTACCTCAAAAGGAAAAATAATGTCCCTGTTTCATCCTCCCAAGGCCATGGTTACTGAGGTGACATGGGAGGCTATTGGGCACGACACAGTTTCTCCGGCTTTGGAAACAGATTTCACACCACCCTCTTTTTCCACGGGCACGTAGATCTTTGGGGATGATCCATGTGGTTTATTCCATCAGTCACCAAAGATATACTGTCACTGAAGGACATCGAGCAGGACCAAATGTGGAAGCCCAGTAGCACTGGGTCAGGCCTCTCGGAGGCGTTGGGTAGAGGCGCCTTTTCCAGAACGCCAGCAAGCCCTGTGATAGCCCCGTCAGTTCGCTTTGGTACCCGGGGTTCCTCCGCGCATGCGCAGGAACCACACCTTCACCTTCCATCCCATGTGCGGCCAACACTTGGGATATGACAAGAGCAGTGTGTGGACCTGCCGTGATGCTTATGCGCCAGACACTGCACCGCTCTGGCAGGGATGTGACCGCGCGAACATCATCACGGCCCTTTTTGTAGAGACTCCACAGTGACAATGAGCACATCGTTCCTCTTGCCAGATTTTTGGTACAATGGCCTGAGGAGCTTACAGAAACGTTTGCAGAGGGAATCTGCCAAGAAAGGAATGGGCAGAAGGGAGGCATAGTGAGTGGCTTGTAGTCTCCCTTCTGGTGCAGCCTGGAAAGAGACCCCTGCTGGGCATGGGGGTGCAGTTTGGAGTCATGTTTTCCTCAGCCCCCCTCCTCCTCTCCCCTGTTTCTCCTCCTCCTCCTCCTCCTCCATTTCCTGTCTTTCATTCTCCCTGCCTTGTTTTTGTAAACCTTGTTCTTCAAGAATCCTCCAACGAGCCGGGCGTGGTGGCGCACGCCTGTAATCCCAGCACTTGGGAGACAGAGGCAGGCGGATTTCTGAGTTCGAGGCCAGCCTGGTCTACAGAGTGAGTTCCAGGACAGCCAGGGCTAAACAGAAAAACCCTGTCTCGAAAATAAAAAAACAAAAAAACAAAACAACAAAACAAAAACAAAAAGAATCCTCCAACAAACGAACAATGAAGGATGTACCTTTTGCAGTCTTACAGATCTTATAATCGAATGCATTTTATCTTCCGAGTCGATGGTTCCGTGGTCTCATCAAGTCTGACAACAATTATTTATTTATTTATTTATTTATTTATTTATTTATTTATTTTGGTTTTTTTCGAGACAGGGTTTCTCTGTGTAGTCCTGGCTGTCCTGGAACTCACTCTGTAGACCAGGCTGGCCTCGAACTCAGAAAGCCGCCTGCCTCTGCCTCCCAAGTGCTGGGATTACAGGCGTGCGCCACCACGTCCAGCGACAACAATTATTTATATTTCGAAAAGCGTTCCTTTTAAGTTTTCAGTGTTGAGAAGTTTGGTGTGCTTTGCCTACTAAAGAATATTAGGGAGAACCTGTGCAGGTGTCTCCTGCACAGTGTCACCAGCTGTGGAGATGGCGCTGTCATGTCCGTGCAGTGCAGGCTGGGATATGTGAACAGATGCACTTGGTGAGCTCCCCAGAGTTGTGCCTCTGGACAGAGAACACTGGAGCGGGATGGTAACCTCTCATTGCTTGGGTGCCTTGTGACCTCTGTGACCTGTTTGTGCTTCTCTTCTGCTTTCCTGTGGGTTAGGAGTGAGCGCTGCTCTCCAAAGGTTCTAGTGAAGTGTAGTTTCTCCTGTGAATCTCACTGAGGCGGAGCTGGAAGATGCCCTGAGCAGCAGGCTCCCTGGCTGGGACGAGCAGGTGTTCAGAGGCTTCCCATAGTCCCAGGGTTAAGGGCCTGCATGCCCAAGGCTCACATGATGCCAGCGAGGTATGGGAACACTCTGATCCCATTCCGTCCTCCCTCCATCCAGCTTCCTCTCTCCCTGACCCCCTCCCAAATAAAAATAGGAAAACCAGAAAGGGACTAAACAAAGTCTATTAGGACCATTAGCTTCTGGCTTAAGCATTACTTTTCTCAGCTCATTTTTCTGAATAGCCTCAGCAGAGAGTCCAAAACCTCATGGACCGAGAGCCAGAATCCGTCTTGCTGAGTACAAAGCAAGGCAGAGTCTATGTGCAGATGTACCATGCAAGGAACTCAAGGCTTCCAGTCACACTGTGGACAGACAAGTGCCCTGCCACTTGGGGCCAGACTCCATCCAGCCCTGCCCTGAGCGTCAAGATACCTGAACCTGATGTCACAATGTACATTAAAGACAAAGCCAGACTTTCTTCTTTCCATGTAACAGTTGGATAAGTCGATTCTGTATAATAACTTGTCTTCAGCCGAAGGGTTTAAGAACATTTTAAAATCTTTTAAGATAATTAAATATAGGAAATAATCTTGCAGGGTATTCAGTCTGAAGGGGTTGTTTGCTTCAAGTCTAGAATACTTAAAAAATAGGAATCAGCTGCCTGTGTTTAAAAATCTGAGCATTCCATAGGAAATCTCAGATTCCCATGTAATCTTGAAAAATCTAATGAATTTAGCAAAACCTGCTGGCTCCCTCCTATAACTTGCTGGGGACTGTGGTTCCCACCTGCCATATGCTATTTGCTTTGGCCACCAGATACTTGTAGTGGCTCTGTGGCTGGGTCGAGAGATAGCCGTGGGGATAGGGTATGGTGGGATGTGAGAACACAGGTCACAGAACAAATCGTAATAGTGGTGAGTTCTGCCAGAAGTGGGGAGAGAGACATCTCTTAGCATCATTTTTTATGCATTGGAACTGCACTGGAAGGTTCTAACCACGTTGTTGTTCTGATCCTCGAATGCGTTCATTTGAAAGTCCAGGTTGGAAGAGAAGTCGAGTGCGTTATTAGTATATTGCGATGCTTGCCCAAATGACTTGATCCTGGTGCTCTACGTAAGCATCAAGACAGAAGCACCATCTTCTGTATTACCCTGCCCGTTTTAAGTTGAGCAGGGCGCACTGACACCACATTGGTTTCTCTCTGCTAGGTCGCCTACCCTAATGCACAGTGCTCTACCTGTGCCAGGTCTGTAACAGCCAGCTACCCAGTGTTCTGCACTGCCTCTTCCTGCTGGCAGGAGTGGGGCATCGCATTCAGAGTCTGCTGGGGCCAGTAAACAGAACTTGCCTCTGGGCTACACTGGTGGAGGCTGAAGCCAGCGGGATTAAGCGATTTGCCCTCAGTCACACTGCTAATTAGTAATGGAGCCAAGATTAGAGTCCCTGTCTGGCAGCACCTGCTCCTGAGCCCTTCCTCGGGCACCTCCCCCACCCCCCAGTCCCTCTCATCCCTTCTTCCTGGCACTGCAATGGAACCCGACTTTTCCCTTCTAGAATAACTGTAAGCGGCTAGTGAGGCATTCTTTCGACATATGTCTAGCCGGTTGGTGGGTATAGTTTGTGATTGTTCGAGCCATCCCCCACAGCTGTGTAATCCTGTAGCCTCAGCAGCAGGCACGGGTGGACATTCCAGGAATGCATTTTCATGCTAATACGCGTGCTCAGTGACGTAGGAGGTGACAAGACCTCGTTCACTCATCTAGAAACTAACCGAACACTCTAGAAGTGTGCGCATGTGGGTTATAAAGACATAAGGTCTCTGAGACTCATTTGTGTGCTTTTCACAGTGTTCAGCAATAGTCAAGAGGAGAGTGTTCCTTGTTCTGTTGGTGACAAATGTATTCTCTCTTGGGCTTCAGTCACTGAGATGCTGGACCTCTTTTTATTATCAAGTCTCCCGTCTCTCATCCACTTCCTATTTTTCTTTCATGGTTATTCAGTATTTTACAATTTTAAAGGGAGTTGGGGAGATCACTCAGAGGTTAAGAGTATCTATTGCTTTTATAGAGAGTCTGAGTTCCCATCCCAGCATCCACTGTGATGCAGCTTAAGACTGTGTGTAACTGTGGCTCCTGGAGTTCTGGCATCCCCTTCTGGCGTCCTCAGGTAGCCACATGCATGTGGAGACATGTGGACACACACATGCACATACATATGCTGGCACTGTGCACACACATGAACACATGCACACACACACACTCTAAATCTTTTAAAATGTAACATCACCCGGCAGACTTACCTTTGAGGAGCTGTTTTTGCTTCCAATGACTCCATTCATGGCGTGTTCATCTTGTTCTTACGGCTGTCCCTTTGCTTATAGGAAACTTTGTGAAGTCTTTGGCTTTTCTCTTTTATTAACTTTCGAATTAAAAAAAAATCATTTCAATTAAAAAATATCACACACTGAAATTAAGCAGCCCTAAGATCTGTAAATCTCTGCGAATGTCTTAGAGTTCTCCAAACCCTACTGTAGAAATATTTGCCACATCGTGTTGCTGCTTTATTCTCTATAGCAAAAAATGATAATCAACCTAGTTGTCTATCAACAGATGAATTGATAAGGAAAATTTGGGGTGTGTGTGTGCTCACATGTGCACGTGAGTGTGTAATGGAATACTATTCAGCTCTAAAAAAAATGTAATCTTCAGAATTTGCTGTTTTCCATGTTGGTCTTGCTCTGGGACTCATTTTCATCTTCTTGTTTATCCTGAGTCTCCCTCACATTTTAAACATTCTCTCATATGTTCTCTATGCAGTGTAAAGCACTGTTAGGTCTGACAAGATGTCAGCACAACGGACGGCTTTGTTAGCTGTGGCTTGAGGCTGTGGGGCCGTGGGAAGAAATGTAGCTACTCCAGGGGATCTGAGTTCAGGAGCGGACCCACCCGTGTCTGTGTGAGCTCCCTGGTTCTCCCTGGGCAGGGTTTCAGGCTCTGTAGGAGGAGGCCTCTCTTCGGGACGTGGAGGGGAAGCGCACTAACACTTGGCTGGAAACAGATCTTTGAATCCTTTAGTTTGCACCTCCTATCTCATTGCCTGCTTCTTCATGCTCCTGGGGATGGTTTACATCATCCACCAGTTGACCATTGTTTAGCCACTAAATCTAGGAGTCACTCTGGATTCCTCTCCCCCCGCCCCCACCCTGTCCCTCACACAATACCCTAAACATATAGCCCTGACCATGAGCTTTGTACATTTCAACTGCTTCACGTGTGATGAATCATTTGTTTTTCATGATGAACGTAGTAGGATAATACTGAGGATAACACCTCACTTTTTAGAAGAGTGCCCAGTTACAGATTGGCTGGGGTCCCGTGGAGTATATTTGGGACCACACACTAAGCGAGAGATCCAGGCTTCAACCCCAATCTATGTTAAAGTCAGCCAGCACACTGATTGGCTTTCCTCTGTTAGCAGTATTGGGGTTGAGTGGATGCACGTGTATGCGTCCGGGGGTATCATCTCACATGGGAAGCCCGACGTTGTACTGCTGACTGCAGCGACCACTTGAAACCAGCATCTCTCCGCAGCTCTTGATGTCTGAGAGCCAGAGGAGCAGAGTTTGGCTTCTCCACTCCTCAGCATGCAGCACGCTTTGGTGTGTCACGTCATGACTGCTTCCGGTGTCGTGCACCCCGGGTGAGGTGTGTCTCCTGGGCCACTTGAACAGCATCTGTATTTTTCCTCTCTCCTCCTAGGACTGACTAAATAGCAGGGACCATGGGCGCTTACTCATGCTGGAGACAGCCATCTTGGATGGTAGACACCAAAAGATGGAGGATGACTCCAAACCTGCCCTGGCTCCTGTCGGCTCTGACTCTTCTGCATCTGATGATGCACGTAACTGGTCTGAAGAGAGGTAAGTGAGCCTCGCAGCAGACGGCACGCCGGTTCATATCTGACTAGAGAGTAGTCCTGTGTCTCTGCTGACCTCTCCGGGGTACTGCATAAAATCCATTTCTCTGCATCCTTTTTTTCCTGTGTCTTTCTAGTTTCTTTTAAAAAGTCCCATTACTAAAGGGCAGTCAAAATATTCCTTTACCCTATACAAATAATCAAGCACAGTTCTCCTACAATGCCGTTCACTCCTTTAGGATACAGTTCTCTGGGTTTGGACAATGCACATTCGCTAACCGCAGGCACCATCAAGATCTGGCTCTGTTCCAGAACACAGAAAATGCCCACTGTGTCCCTGTCGCCAGCTCTTTCCGCCCCGCCCCGCCCAGCCCAGCCCAGCCCAGCCCAGCCCAGCCCAGCCCAGCCCAGCCCAGCCAGCCATGCTGTGGTCTTCTCAAATGTGTTTTAAGGAAGTTTTCTAAATGGAATCGAAAATCCTCTCCTGGGTCCCTTGTGTCTTATTTTGAAACTTTAAGAATGTTTCTGCAGATACTGCCTGGCTTATTTCTGCGACGGATGTCATCCCGCGGCCCACTGGCCTTGCCGCCTTCATGGTATTTACACAATTAAGCAGACCGCTTCCCCCAAGATTTTTGAGTGAATAACTTGGTTTTGATTAATTGCTGGATTCTAATGTGAGCATTTCTAAGGCGTTTCTACTTTTTTTTTGTCTTACACGAACTTATAATTTATGGCAACTGTGAATATCATGTCTGTAATTCATGTGTGAAGCATGAATAATAGTATGCTTTTCCTATTTGGGGTCAGGGTTATGGTTAGCTTTATAGACATTACAGAGCATAAGATAATTTCCAGTTTTCCCCTTCCTCCTTTTGCTCCTCTTCCCTTTCTCTTGTTCCTCTTTCTGTTTTTCCCTCTCCCCTTCTTCCCTCCCCTCCCCCTCTCTTTTCCTCGACCCTTTCCCACCCTCTGTGCTCCCTTCCTTTCTGTTCCCTCATTCCAGGGTGACTTTTCATGGTGTCGTTCTTCCGCACACACATTCCATAATGCGGTGTCAGGGTCCAGTGTGGAGAAAGACTCTTAGGACCGTGAGCTCCTGAGTTGTTTCTTCCCCATTGTTTAAGCCACACACACCAGACTCTTTTCTGTCGGTCAGTGTGAGTTCATCGTGTGTTAGTGTAAGAGAGGGATGGTGGGCTCCCGTGGAGCTGCCGTCTAGGGGAAGCAGCGCAGCATGCCCAGCTGGGTGGGTGTGTAGACCTTGAGGTTTTCTGGAATGATCTTTTTCTTTAGAGGTGAAGTGTTCGCTTGTTTTCTAACCTCACTGCCATTATTTCACTACTCCCATTATAGTTGGCTTTTTAATTTCAAAACCAGAACATATTGTCCTTCTCTCTCTCTCTCTCTCTCTCTCTCTCACACACACACACACACACACACACACACACACATTCTTAGTTGACTGCAGATCTTTGTCTAGGAGTGAGGTCTCCTGAGCATTCTCCCATGTTACCATATCTATCGGTATCGTCCTTTCTCAGGTCGGCAGCCATGCTGGTGAAACCTCCTGGCTGTAGCCTCTGACATTTCTTGGAGAAATGTCAGTCTCACAGCAAACCCCGGTTCCTCTTTTTTTTTCTTTTTTCTTTTTTTTACAGTCTTCCCACCCTCTTTTCTCCAGTGACCCCTGAGCCTAGGTTGTGTGTAGACAGCACTCATGTTGTAGACATATCCGTTGGCTCTGGTCTCCAGAGTTCTTCACTTGGATCAGTTGCAATCTTACGCAGTGGTCACTGTCACGAAGAGAAGGTTCCTAGATGAGGCACGAGGACTACACTTCCCTGTGGGCATAAGGACAGATGTTTAGAGCGCAGTTAGGGATTGCGGTGGCTTAGTGAAGTGGGGGTTGTAGGTCCTCCTACAGTATCCACGACTTCAGTAGCCCCAGGTAGGTGGTTGGGTTTCCAGTGGCAGACCCGACTTCCCCTCTTGTTGAGTGGGTCTGAAGACTAGAGAGCTGTTGGTTACTGCCAAGATACGAGAGAGTGGGAGACATAGTTTTACCCTGGGACCCGCAAATGGTCAGCCCTGAAAATTATATAAAAGTAATATTGTGTGTATAAATACATATAAACCTATGTATAAATACATAGGTTGTATTTAAGTATTCAAGAATACATATGTGTACATGTATATGTCTATATACATATACACACACACAGGCATACATATATGTAGACATATATACACATGTATATGTAACAACAATTAACCACAATTGAAGAGAGAAAGGCCATGAATTTGAAAGAGACAAGTGGGAAGGTTTAGAGGGAGGAAAGGGAAAGAGATATGATTGTATTATAATCTTAAGAAATTTAAAAATATATTTTAAAAAACCCACAAAAAATTAGCAAAGCACCCATAAAGGACTATCCGATGACTGAGGCCTTTCTTCCTAGAGAGTGGCCCTCTGGAGGCCCAGGACCTGTCTCCCCACTGAGTCACCACCCGTCCGCGTGCCTGAGAGTCACACACATGCTCTGTGTCATGTATGTTCATGTTGTTTTTCCTTCTTTAGGGGTACAAGATTTGAAATGCACAACCAGCAACACGCGAGAGTGGGCCTGCTCGTGGTCAGCTCCCCTCGGGGTGAGCCCTGGAACTGTTAAAGACATTTGCATTAAAGACAGGTAATGACATCCTGGGGTGCATCTAAAGCTGTCACCCCTGAGAGCTGCTTTCCCGGTTATTTTTGAGTGTGACAGATTTGTTTCTGGATTTTTTTTTTAAAGGACATTTGCATTTAATCTTCTTTCTCTTAAAAATGTCCAAGTCTTAGGTTAGTCCAGATAGAGAAACTCCACCTTCTAGCCAAAAGCTAGAACTTTTCCTTTTCTGTGTGTGAAGGCGGAGTGCCACTCACTGTGCGGCGGGGCTTTATAGCTCTACTCCAAGCCCTTGTCTGCCCGGATCTGGTTGAAGCCTGTGTCTAATAGAAAACGCCAGCAACAGCAGCTCCACACACAGGTGTTGACTCTCAGGGAAGAGGTCCGGCTGTGGGCAGTCCAGGGCTGGCACGTGTGGCAATGAGCCTGTCCTTGTCTTCAGGTTTCTTTACCATCTCTTGGAATCTAATGGTTTAGGAATCTCATGATACTTTGAGGAACAGCCCTTAGGGTCTGCATTTGAAGAAGCAAGCAGGAAAAAGAAGGATGATTTTCTATTTAAAAGACTCATAAGAAGGCCCGTAAACCACTTACACTGGCCAGGTCTAGTCAGATGGCTAAAGTCCGGTTCCTGCAGAGCCTTGGAGGTAAGTTCTCCTAGCTGGTGACAGAGTTCAGTGAGTAGGAGGGTGGGTGGGCCTTGGGTGGTAGGGCAAGGCTCTCAACAGCTCCGAATAGCCCTAGTAGTCTTGGGTGGGCTTGACACGTAGCTTCGTAGAGTGGAGGCCTACAATGTCTCTTGCTTTTCCCGAATCCCAGCAAGGACAATGAATCACTTAGCAAAACCTCACAGGTTTAGCAAGCGTATCCAAGTCCCAGGTTACAAACCAGCGGTCCTGATATAAACGGTCACAACACGTTTAAACAGAGCCAGCTAGTCCCCTTCTTTGTATGTTTACCAAGCACTACTGCTACTGCAGACACCAGGATAGCTTGTCAGTTCCGACAAGGTTAAAGGGTGCGGCAGAAACAGCCTTCAAGCCATTATGTTTGGCTCATGAACATGAAGGGCTGTTTCCTGGTTATGTTCTGGCATCAGCTGGGCTTTCCACCTTGAGCCTCTTCTTATTACGAGGTCATTGGAAGGGGACAAAAAGAAAAAGAAAAAGAAAAAAAGGACATCRCCTGTGTTGGCTTTTTGAACTTCCTTCATTAAGTGGGTAACCATGACTTTGCTTCAGATTTTTCTGGCCACATCATGTCTCATAGTCATTCCTTGTTTTCGGAGGGACAGAGGACAGTCTTTCCTTGAGACCAAGGGAGGAGATCCTGGAACTCTGGGTAAATGGTATGAGTGCTAACTGTGTCACACTGGGGAGAAACTTAGGTCCTGTTCTCCAGGGCCTTACAACAGTACTGTGGGTGACTTGCTGGCTGAAGTGTAAAGTGACTTAGAAAGGAGCAGAAACCATGGAGTGATTTCCACATCCGAACGATGAGGTCTTGTTGAAGTTACCTGTGAGCCCGGTAGGACAGGAGAGAGGGTGTGTGTGCCGGGGCCACTGTGCCCAGTTTCACTTCTGCTGTGGCCTCTGCTGAGCCCTGCTTGAGGTGCCAGGCGATGGTCCCTTCATGTTCTATGCACACATGCTCACGAATGGTGTGTGCGGAGCAGAGCTCTGGCGAGGTTGAGGTGGCGCTTGAACATCGTGAAGACCTCGAGGTTCCTCAGAGCCGCGTCTGCGTGCTCTGTTCGTTCTGGCAGAGTGGTTACCCCTCACATTGCCATTAATTCCTCTCTGTTTTTGTCGTAGCATACAGTTCATACAACCCAACATTACACGAACACGTAGGGCGCTTTCTAGTGCCTCTGAGCACGGCGCTATTTTTTATCTGCTATTTAAAGTTCCCTTTCTTTCATTACAGGTTCCACTCTTGTCGCCGATTAGAGACAACAAACGTTAAAATTCCAGCTCTTTCACCTGGTGACCACGAAGTCACAATCAATTATCTAAACGGCTTCCAGAGTAAATTCACACTGAATGAAAAAGACGTTTGTAAGTATTTAAAAGGAAGTTCGGTTCTATTTGTCGTCTTCAGCAGCGGCATTTTCTATTCGTTCTGGCCACAGGAGCTTGCCACCTAGGCCCAGGCTAGCCTTGAACTTGTGATTTCTAGCCTCAGCCCCCGAGGGTTGGGTTCAGAGATGTGTGTCACCACACCAGCTGGAAATTAGTCTTAAATGAACAAAGTCACTGTTGATGCTGTGGTGCTGGGTGTGGGGCACAAAGCTATGATTTGTTGAATTTTGTTTACGTTACTGCTGCGTGTTCACTCCGCATCCTTGCTGAGGAAGGGAGCAAATGTGTCTTCCAGTCAGAGTAGAGGAAGTGGAGGTCCTTCCCTCTCTTTGTTGCTATCTTAGCTCCTGTAGCCGCAGTGCCTGTGCGTGCCCCAGCATGTCTCAGCTGTCTAGGAATGCAGTCACTGACCACCCCAGAGGTGACCCCGGCCCACTGTCCACTCACACTTGGGCATGCCGTGGTCCTTTGAGTTCCCTCAGTTGAATATATAGTCCATCCGTTGCGTAGTCTGGTGCTTACCACGCGTCTACATCACAGGACGTGTGTTCTGCGAGGGAAAGGACAGGGACCTTGTGTTCTGTACTGTGCGCGGACAATTGTCAAGGGTCTCCTCTGTGAACACTTAGGACACTGGCCACCAGGACAGAGGAAGGACAGAGGCGACTCAGGCCAGACGGATGTAGAACTTGAGTTTCACAGGCTTCTCTCAGGGCAGCAAAGAGGTCTGTGGGCTTTTCACCACTTGAGAGGTTGGCATCAAAATAACGTGGTGAGCCATGTGGGAAGAAGACGCAGTTAACTCTGATTTGTCCACTTTTGTGGAGAGTATGTGTTAGAAAAGATCAGTCACAGTCTTTCCTGATTGCTCGCTGAAGTAGGTAAAGCACTGGCCATGCAGCCCAGACAATTGGAGTTCAGGTGGAAGGAGAGAATAAATAGATCTGCTGCTCTGCACATGGGTGGGGGTGGG
>BDUI01003187.1:36545-77292 GCA_002335545.1 Apodemus speciosus | reverse complement strand
TTTTACTATGTGTTTAAATGTTTTATTTAAAAATACACACAGTGATGAAAATCACACAATGTATTTTGATCACAGCTTTTCTGCCCCCTAAATCCTCCCAGACCCCCACTCCCCTACTTAGTCAAATTCATGTGAACAACCAACAAAACGAAAACATTAAAACCAAAACAAACTGGTAAAAAAAAAAAAAAAGAAAAGAAAAAGAAAATCAAGACAAACAAAACAAAACAAAAAGCACACACAAAAATACCATGGAGTCCATTTTGTTTTGGAAGGCTTCTCCCAGGCTTGGGGCCTGCCCTGAGGTGGGGTTGATGTGTCCAGTGACACTCCATTGGAGCACACCGATTTCCCCTTTCCTATCAAGCATCAGTTGCACGTAGCTTCTTGGTTATGGTGGGACTTTGTGTCTACTTCCTCTTCTCAGTGCTGGGATTTTGTCTGGTTTGAACCTTTGCGAGTCCTGTGCATGGTGCTGCGTTCACGTCAGTCAGGTTGTGTCTGGAGGAGAGTGTGCCCTTTAAGTCAGGGCTCACCTCTGGCTCCTACCATCTTTCCACCTCTTCTTTAACACAGATCCATGATCCTCGTGGGGAGGGGTTTGATGCAGATATCCCATTTACAACTCAGTGCTCTAAACTGTCTCAATCTTGGCTCGTTGTGCAATTGTGGGTCTCTGAGTTAATTACTGTCTGCTGCAAAAATAAGTTTCACTGACGAGCATCAAGCAGTGCTCTGCTCTATGGGTAGAGCCATGAGCCATCTTATTGCTATGATCCTTTAGTAGAATAATAGTAGATTTTCCCCAAGGGCCCAGGCTTAGACCTTAAAAATCCAATCGGAATACAGTTGGTCTTGTTGTGCAGGTAGGTTGCTGGTATGTCAGAGGGCTTGTGTTTGGAAATTTACGAATACTTTTCTCCTCCAGTAGTGTGCAAGTGTGTCCTGCAGTACCGTAAATGCTGGCCAGTAGGGATGAAAGTTCTAGATGGGTACAGCTCAATTTGCCCATGTTCGGTGGCATAAGGAAGCTGTGTCTTCAGCAAATAGGGCCTTACCATTAAGTCATGGAGAATAACCAGGAGAGTTGGCAATCATCGGTGATGTTTGCGGGTGGTGGTGGTGGTGGTGCGGGACTGCTTTGGCCAGTGACTCAATGAGATATAACTCAGTTTCTAGCATTTGGAGGTGTTACTTGTTGGCACAATATGTCATGTTGGGGCATTGCCTCTCCCATTGTATGGTGACTTTTCATATGTGTATGTTTTAGAAAGTTCCTATGGTAGTAGGTCTCTATGTGGCTTATAAAAAGGTCTCCGGTGTCAGTCGTAGCAGGGAACCGTCCCTAAAGGGTTAGCTTTGCTGCAGGATGCCTGTGCTATCATGATTAAGTCACTGTGCTTTGGTGTCCTGCATCGCACCCTTGGATGCTGCGAGCTCTGTCCTGGTTGCGCTGGCACCTGGACCAACTCTATCCCGGCACCAGAGCCGCTTTGGGCTTCTCACTTATCCTAGCTTCTGCAGGCAGCTTCCACGGCAGGGCTCTCTGTGGAGTACGCATGCTCCGCGACGTGTAACCGACTTGGTTCTGTAGCTCGTACTGTAAATCCACACATTCCAGGTCATGCACAGCTCTCATATTAAACATCTAGTGTCAAAACACTGTGTTCAGCCAATTTTAGTAAAACCAGATGCTACAAGCTTCTTTTGGGGTTCCAAGACTGACGGGCGGCAATGGCTTGTTCTGTCTGTGTCTGACGGTCAGCTAACGTACCCCTGGACACTGATTTACTCTTGTAGTTTCTCACTGCGACTTTATTTAGTGGCCCTGGAACGTCATAAGAAATAAGTAGAAGAAAGAAACGACAGTGCCTCCCTTTGGATTTCCTCTAACTTATCCCCGCACACCTATCATTTGAGGAAGAATCTTGCAGGCTTGTCTACGGCTGTTTCTGCCACGGCATTGACAAGGTCACACACTTACCCACAGTGTTTCCCATTGAGACTTTGATCATATGCCATGCACGGGCAGGGAGAGCAGCAAACTTAAGCATCTCCCCTCCTGCTACCTCCTGTCAGGTTCCAGCATTTCCCTCCGCACATGCCAGAATTCTCGAGCAAGGTGTATCTCTTACTTTCTATGATTCAGTCCCAGCCTCCTGCATTAAGGCCTGATGAGCCCTTCCAGCTGTGGGTTGCCCTGACCTTGGTGTTTTAACCCAGCAATAGCAAAGTCACCAAAAGGACCACACCTCATTCCTCTCCATACTCTCCTTTCTTCTCCCTGAGCCCTCTTATTTGGACTATTTGACACTTGCTGCTTCTCACCTTCAGTGTCTGAAGCTGCCTGCCGGCTGCTGACCAGCCTTTGCAAGCCTGGTCTCTCCTGCCCTTCAGAGTTAGCCAGTGGCTTCAGCTCAGTACCAAACCCATTACAACAGTCTGTTGTCTAATGAGACCCACATCTTGCAGCAGCTCTTTGAGGTCTTCAAGTGGGTGGCGTCCTCTCTGTGAGGGGCGCTGCTGCTGCTGCTGCTGGAAGACACATGGGCGGCTGTAAGAGCACCTCAGCCGTTTCCCAACTGTTCATATTACATTTCCTTCCCCTTTTCCTGGTTCCCCGCCCCCCAAAGGTCCCACATGTCCTTTTCCCTCCCCCTGTTCCCCTATTCACCCCTTCCCACTTCCCTGTTCTGGTATGCCCCTACACTGATGCACTGGGCCTTTCCAGAACCAGGGTCCACTCTTTCCTTCTTGTCGGACATCAATTGGTATGTGGATTGTGTCTTTGGTGTTCCAGGATTCTAGGCTAATATCCACTTATCAGTGAGTGCATGCCTTGGGTATTCTTTTGAGACTGGGTTAGCTCACTTAGTATGATGCTCTCCAGCTCCATCCATTATGCTCAGGCTGCTGCCGCCCCAAGCAAGCTCTTCCGCTGCCTCCTTTCAGGTCCCTAGCCGGGTGACACTGGTATTGTGGGAACCCTGCCGCTGCCTGCAGCAGGGAATGTGTCACATCTTTGAAACAGCCAGCTGACAGTTTTCTCAAGTTTGTCCCTTTATTACCGGCTACCTGCCTGTACAAATAAAAAACCTCAAACTCTTCCTTTTTTTTTTTTTTTTTTTTTCCAGTGACAGGGTTTTTTCCAAGGGTTTATTTTCATGCCACATTATTACATTATTTTTTTTTTATGGAGCTTAGAAGTCACTGATACATTGAAGTACACTGTGAAAAAATATATTATTTAACTAAATGTCTTTGCTTTTCTTTCCTGTTTTAAGCTTTAGTTCCAGATACTCCTGAGATCCTGGATTTGTCAGCTGACTTCTTCACCTCCTCCTTGGAACTGAAGTGGAATGACAAAGGATCTGCCCTGCCTCACCCCTCCAATGCCACCTGGGAGGTTAAGGTCCTACAGAATCCAAGGAGGGAACCCGTAGCACTAGTAAGTGTGAGCAAAAATATATTTCCCTGCGATACACTGAAACCTCGCAGCTCTTAAAGCTTTCAAGGTGGCACCCATGGGTTTGGAGTGATCGAAGAAATAGTTTGTGTGTCCTTAGGGGTTCTTTAAGAACCCTATGATGTGACTTAAAAATCACTCGCAGGCTGATGGGGTGGCCACACAAGCCCCGCTGCCTGAGTTTGATCCTGGAACCCTGGTGGGAGGAGAGAACGGAGTTCTAAAGGTTCCCTTCTGACCTCTGTGTGCACTGTGGCATGTGCTTGCCCGTGCTTACACACACACACACACACACACACACACACACACACACACAAACATACACATACACATAAACATACATATAGACATACATACACACACATGCACACACATACATACATACACATACACACATACATACACATACACACATACATACATACACATACACATGCACACACATACACACACATACACACACATACATATAGACACACATACACACACATACATATACACACATACACACATACATACAGACACACACAAACATACACATACATACATACATACACACATACATATATACATACATACACACACATACACTGACAGAAAAATTAGCAATAAAATAAAAAAACTTCACTTGTGTAATGATAATTCAAAGTTTAAGAAATTAAGGGGAGAGCTATTCCCTGATTCTCCCACTTGGATACAGTCAATGCCCAGCCTTTCATTTAAGCATGCTCTTACGTAAATTAAATAAAAGTTTATTTTGGTTTATTTTATTAAGTCTGTTATTTTTCTTTGTCCATTAGAGTACATAAAAAAGACTATTTGAAACGTGTTTAACCAGAATAGTAATAAAACAATAACTGAGAAGCCAGTAAGGTTTAATTTAGCGGTCTGAAGTGACACTGTCACATACAAACGTCTCTCTCCCCACTCGTAAGTGTCCCCATGATTTCTGTAACCCACGTGCTTCCACTTGTTCTGAGACATGAGGAGCAGGAATGGGAAGTTGGATGGGGGCCGTGTGTGGACATGTGGATAGCGGGACAAGAGGGATGCCAGGCAGGAGTGTTTCATGTAAGGTACAGGTGGTGCACGGCTATGGGAAATGTTCCACGCAGCTGGGGATGGACACAGGGAGTCCCCGAGCTGCCCTGAAGTGCGCCCCCCACCCCCACCCCGATCCCACTTGTGGCTCCTTGGGAACAAGCTTGCATCTGTGCATGGAGACAGGGCCTCACTGTGCAGCACCTGGGCCTCAGGCTTCCCAGGGCTAGGACTACAGCTACGTTTAACCCCTTCAGCTCGTTCCTTCCGTTCCGCATCTCCATTCCCCAGGCAGCAGGCCCACGCTGTGGAAGACGGGAGACTTTTTCCCCTCTCCTAGCCCACCATGTCTCGGCTCCCCCCGACTCCCTGCTCCCTTCCTCTCTTCATTCCCGCCCCAGTTTCCTAACGTCTGCAAATGTAGTTGAAGGAGCCCAGGCAGGGTCAGAGTCTACATACTACCTTCATCTTTTTAGGGAGCTTCTCATGCCTTATTTAGGTTCCATTTCTGCACTTAATTAATTCAATACTACTTTCTCTCTGGGCCAAATGAATCTCCTTAAAATGTCCCAATGTAATAGGTCTTTTTGTTTTTTTCTGTTTACCTTGGTGTGTAAATCTCTCTGTGGCCCTGGGGCTGACCCTCCTCCACAGACATGGATGGCTGAGTGGTAAGTTGCTGAGAGACTCTAACTCCAACTACCGGAAGCTTAATAAGCCTGCTACCACACGGAAGATAGTGACGATCAGAAGTGTCCTCCTCTCTTACTTTTGGAAGCGTAAAAGGCTAGCATTGGGAGCATTGGCAGAACATGTCTTGGGCAGGGTTGCTAGGTTAAGTAGATGTAGTTCACACGCTGGAAAGTTTTATCAAGGTTTTGAAGGGGATGCCCCGTCCCTTCATTGTGTGGGTGTGGCTCCATCCAKACTGCTGRACACCGAGTGGCTCYGGGKGGTCTAATCTGTCACCCTCAGAACTTGTTTGATTTCTTTGATTATCCTCCACCACCCCCCCCCCCGCACCCTTTATTTCTTAGAATGTTTCTTCTTGAGAAACTGGACCTTTGCACTGGTTTTCTGGTTGTCTTATTTTTCCTGTTCTCCATCTGCCCTTGCTTTTTTTCTTTTTTGTCTGTTCCTTCTCTTTGGCTTTACGTCTTTAAGATAAAGAAATCATTTCTATAGCAGGGCATTTTCTTAGTTGCTTCGTTGACTGTTCTGATGAGTATCAGCCCCTGTAAGGGAACAGAAGGTAATCCTGTAGGACCACATGTTGACCGACGAGGGCACATAGTCGGGTAATGGTGGTGTCGGCCTAACTCTCTTGTCACACTGTGTAGAAACAAACTGTCGTACAGAGGTGCAGACCGTTTACCTTTATGCATCACTCGGTGGCTGATTGCACGTATTCTGTGAGGCCTTTCTGTTCATTTATCCTGGAGAAAGGCAGAACATTAGCATTATTTGGAAGCATAATTTTGTGGTTTTTTTTTTTTTGTTTGTTTGTTTGTTTTAGGTGTCACTCAACACAGTGCTGAGTGGTAAAGATACAGTTCACCACTGGAACTGGACCTCAGACCTGCCCTTGCAGTGCGCCACCCACTCCGTGAGCATCAGATGGCACGTGGACTATCCTCACTTCTCCGGTTATAAGGGGTGGAGTGACTGGAGCCCGCTGAAGAACATTTCCTGTAAGCTTACCTTTACAGATCCTTGGCTCCCATGGCTTAGATTGCTTAAGAGTAAGGGTTGGCATGTGCCCTTAGTTTTTTTTTTTTTGAATCCAGGTAGCTATCTTTCAAAGTGGCCACCCCAGAACTGTGGATTAAAGAAATCCTAGGCCCGCCTCCAGAAGGCTGTGCTGAAAGTCATGTGTCTATTAAATACAACTCCTCTCACAGGTAGATGTAACATTCTGGCAGAGTGAGCAGGGACCCCCGGCTCAGCGGGGTCAATAAGACGAAGTCCAGAAACCATCCAGTGTTCATTACAGGTGGATAGTCTGTGGAGCAACATCAGATAAAGAAGGGCAGGAAGCAGCTGGATAAATAAGGAGGCTCTGGGGCAGTTGAGCAAGACACTGTAAATATAACCCAGGACAGCCGAGATTAGAGAGGGAGGGAGGGAGGGAGGGAGGGAGGGAGGGAGGGAGGGAAGGAGGGAGATGAACATCTGATTTGGGGACGAGGTGCTCGTGTCTCCYAACAGTGCCTGTTACTTTAGCTGGCCTGGCCGAGGGGTAGGGGTAAGAGGCTATCCACAGAGATGCAGAATATAGGACCCCATTGGGTAGGAAAGGACAGTTTCATCTTTAATACTCTGAGCTTGAGTTGGAGAAGTTAGAAATGTCAGTCTGGCATCCAGAAACATGGGCGTAGCTGGGGATGTCCCTTTGGGAATCACAAAGATGTATGTGATTGGAAATGCTTAGAGTCTGAAGGCCAGTGTATCTTTGGAAAAGGTAATTGGGACACACGGAAGCCTCCCCTTGGAAGCTCCCCTGTCTACAGAAATACTGGAGGAAGGCCAGTAGCCTGAGGACTAAGAGTGACCCAGAAAGTTCGGTACAGTGGAACCCAAGAGAGGAAGGCGTTTGAAGAGGTGTTTAAGACAATAAATCAGAAGGGGCCCTTGGATAGAACGTGGGACCCGTGAGTCCCTTCAGTAGAATGGTGGACTTAGAAGCCAGATGTCAGGAAAGAGAGAGGGATAAAGGGGACCTGAAGTCCCTGTGTAAATACCAGCTGTTAGGAGTGGAGCTGGGGTGCGTGACCTTGACCTGTAAGGGTATGAATAAAGCAGCAGCTGTGAGTTAYGGGTGGAGTGCCCCCCACTTGTTTGCTGATGAAAAGTACACCTGCTCTAAGAACACAGGAGAGTTTCCAAAGAATAAACGTGCTTATCCAGTGATCCTGCGTGCATCTTCAGCATGTGTATATAAACCCTTAACATTTAACCTGTGACCTTGACGGCCCGCGATCTGGTTCTGTCCCTGCTTGTAAGTAAATAAGGCCACAGTTTCACTTCGCATTTGCGTCTTGCTCCTTTGAAATAAAACATGAGTGTGGTGCTTCGCACTTGGGCCTGCATCATTTCACAGCATCTACAGTATGGGTTGTAGATATTGAACTGTTTTAAGCTCTCTGTATGTGGTGGTTTATGCCTGTAATCCCAGCATGCATCAGGGACAGGAGGATTACTGTGAGCTTTAGGCTAGCCTTGGCTCCACGATGAAATCCAAGGCATTCTGGGTTACAGAATAAATAACACCATGTTTCAAAATAACAAAAGCAAGGAGCTCTGTTGGGAAAGTGCCCTCCACGCAAGCAGATCTGTGGGCCCCAAGTTTGAATCCCCAGCGCCTCCCTCAAAGCTGGGTATGGTAGCATCTAGAACCCTGAGTCTCTGAGGGTGGGTAGAGATCAGAGCTTCTACTTCTGTCTGGTCTAGCTAAATTAGCGAGATCCAGGTTCAGTGAGAGCCCCTATCTCAAAACAGAGTGGAGAGACTTTGAAAAAGATACCCCATGTCAGCCTTTAGTCTACACACACACACACACACACACACACACACACACACACACACACAAGCTTGTTCATACATCACACACATATACAAAAGAAATAGAAAAAAATAAGTAACTAAATGAAAATAAGAACTATCCTAGGAGACAAAAAGAATGTTCTAAGGAGACAGGCTTGTGTAAAAGATGTCTGAAATGTTAGTGATTTCCTCTTGTTTCTTTCTAGGGACTCGTAATACCGAGACTAATGTTTTTCCTCAAGACAAAGTGGTACTTGCAGGCTCAAACATGACGATTTGCTGTATGAGTCCAACGAAAGTGCTCTCAGGACAGATTGGCAACACGTTCCGTCCTCTTATCCATCTTTATGGGGAAACCGTTGCGATCCATATCCTGAACATACCTGTTTCTGCAAACAGCGGAACAAACATCATTTTCAGCACAGACGATGATGTGTACGGAACGGTCATCTTTGCAGGCTGTAAGTATATCGTGTGGAATAGTTCCTCTCAGTCAGTGTTGGTCCCTTCCCAACCTTAATGTCTTTTCTATAAGCTGATTCTATTTCTTCCTTATTTCCTTGTTTAATACAAATACTATCCAAAGTCTCTAGAACACTTGCACAGGAGACTGGGAACTTATCTCTTTCATACCTCTTCCTATGCCAGTCCTAAGTTTCATAATGAGGTTGAGACATCTGGCAACCGGGGTTTAGTTTAAATTCTTAACTTCAGAATTGATTCAGAAGTTCTTAGTATACATAGCATTTCCTAATTGGACGTTGCTTAGGAATAATTTCATACACATTTGTTTTTCCGTTTTACCAAACCCTTAAGCAGCCAGGCTTAAAGAGTTCCTACCGTATCATTTATCCAGGTTTTTAAGCAGCATAGGTGAGGACAGCGAAAGACAAGGGGCGAGAAGTCTTCTTCTTCATGCATTCTGCCTGCAATGTGGGTGCCCTCACTCAGGGAGGTGACCGCTCACTCCTGTATCCTAAAATAACTCTAGTAGAAGTTGTGGTATTGGGCTGCTCCCCCCACGAAGCTTGTCTGCAGATGATTGTGTGTTTAGGACTTTTAGTTTGACATTAAGCTTTATGTTTCTTGATGACTTCTGCCCTATCCAAAAGGGAAATGTGTAAACAGCAAATTGTTTCAAGGGCGTTATACAAAAATCTCACTTAACGTAACCATAAAATTGGAGGAAGACATATGTAACCCGTTTGTCTTTCTTCTTCCTTTTAGATCCACCCGATGTTCCTCAGAAACTGAGCTGTGAGACACACGACTTAAAAGAGATTATATGTAGTTGGAATCCAGGAAGGATAACAGGACTGGTGGGCCCACGAAATACAGAATACACCTTATTGGAAAGGTAAGGTCAACCAGGAAAGAGTGCTGGAGGCAAAAACTTTGGAAGGACCTGTTGAGTGACACAGGAGTGTCCTGGCACATTGCCACCGTGCAAGTGACCATGCTGTATCAGTACTGTCTGTACGGTGACACAGGGGAGTGTCCTGGCACATTGCTGTATCGGTACCGTATATACTGTAATAGCTGCAGCTGACCTGCATGCAGCTGCACTTCTGGGCCTCCTCTCTCTGATGCCAAAAAGGAAGAACCCCAGATAGCCTGTCCAGGCAGTGGTTTGTGCTTGGCTGTTTTCTATATCACACACAGTTTTATGTGACTATAATCAGTCTCTAACGAAAAACAGGGTTTTTATAAAGATTAGTGGAAATCTGCTCATTTTTTTTTTTCCTCCCACGATATTTACATCTTATTATACCTTGAAATTCTTTTTCCTTTTAACTGACAGCATTTCAGGAAAATCGGCAGTATTTTTCAGGTTTGAAGAACTTGCAAATGAAACCTATTGGTTAAGCTTGCAAATGCTTCCTGACCAAGAAATTCATAACTTCACCCTGACTGGCCGTAATCCACTGGGGCAAGCAGAGTCAGCAATTGTCATCAACATAACTGAAAGAGGTGAGCCGCTGTCACCAGTCGGAGCCTATAAATGACCACAATATGAACAACACACATCATACCGCAGCACTCCGGAAAAGTCACTGTACGGACTAGTGTTTACTGTTTATTTTCTTTGGAGGTTATTTTCTCAACATTTATAATATTAATTAATGTATTTATAATTTTTATTTTAAAGAATTAAAGCAAATAATTTTAAATTTGACTTTTTTTTTGAGTTGAGATAAAAATTCGACTCCTTTAGATAGAAACTATATATGGCTTTGTCAACTCATTCTTGATTTCTGAACATTTTTTTTGCCCAATTCTTTTTTTTTTTTTTTTTTTTTTTTTTTTTTTTTTTTTTTTTTTTTTTTTTTTGGTTTTTCGAGACAGGGTTTCTCTGTGTAGCCCTGGCTGTCCTGGAACTCACTCTGTAGACCAGGCTGGCCTCGAACTCAGAAATCCGCCTGCCTCTGCCTCCCAAGTGCTGGGATTACAGGCGTGCGCCACCACGCCCGGCTCAATTCTTGAAAACATTTATTTTAAAATACTTTTTTGACTCAGAAGTCACTGCAAAAGTAATGAGTCACAAGTCCGTGAATCTGTCTGTCTTTCCTCAGCGATAACTCCAAAACCAGAGCGGTGACCCTGGTGCATATTGTTCAGCAGGCTAGTGATCTAGAGAGATGGCCTGCTCCGTGTCACGAGTGGGCACTGGAATGTGTGTTTAAACACGCGGAAGGGATGATGTGGGGAGGTTCCTTCGTGCGGTCGGAGCAGTTTATATCTTAGCTGTGATGGCGGTTACCTGAACCTTTACACGGATGAGTCCTGTCACTGTCGCTGTCTGTCAGATTGTACCAACTACCTGTCCTTCCCCCCTATCTTGTCATTTGGAGTATAAGTTAAACCATGCAGTGTAACCATTCAAGGCTGGTATTTGTTAGGATGTCCTTGAGGGACATCTAAATTGTATGCTATTAATTTGTTCGTTTCTTTGTGTGACAGTGAGCTCTGAATTTTTTCCCCCAATATATAACACAGCTCAGAATAGAAATAAGATACATGTAGTCTTTTTGTGATTATCCCTCCATCAGCCCAACGTACTAATTCCACGCTAGGCTCTGCCATCTCCTGAGACCTCACAGAGACTCGTGGAAGACATGGGTACAAGCAAGGGCGTTGTCACCAATCTGATGACTCTCTTGTCACTTTATAAAAAGAATTTTTATCTTATATTATTTCTTCGGGTATGTATGTGCTAAGTGTGCCATTATGTTGGTGCCTGCAGAGGCCAGAAGAAGGGGTCAGATCCCCCATAGCTCGAGTTATAAGTGGCTGTGAACTGCCCCGTGTGGGCGCTGGGAACTGACATCCGGTTGGCAGAAAGGGTATGAGGTGCTCTGAGCCCACTTCTTATCTGTCGCTCCACCCTGCCATCCTCATTTCTGTCTCCTCGCAGAGTCAGAGGTGACACTATAGCCGAAGGGTTTGCTTGTGTTTGTCTGTCTTTCCCTCCTTTCCCATGTATATGGCTTTTCCTTTGAACCTCAGAGTCCACAGCCATTGTAAGACTCCACCTCCTAAGCCACACTGAATTCCTGTAGCAGTCAGCATCATTCTCTCTCTCTCTCTCTCTCTCTCTCTCTCTCTCTCTCTCTCTCTCTCTCACACACACACACACACACACACACACCTAGTACATGTGGCTGTCCGTTTCTCTGTATTTGTGATTCCCAGTACACACCACAAATCTCTTAAAGATACCTTGATAGTATCACCCCTTAGCATCCTCGACACCAGGTAAAGAATCTTGAGCCCATTGGTTCTTTAAGGTCATTGGTGTATAATCAACAGTAACAAACCGGTCCATGGGTTCCGCCCAGACTATATTGGCTTTTGTCATTAATAGTTCCTCCTTGCTCCTCTCCCTTCCACCCCACCGTATACACATATACTTTGCTTCTAGTTTATCTTATAGGACAGACCTTTCCACCCTTAAACATTCAAAGGCATTGATGTGTGTAATTCTGTTTACAGTGGCTCCTCATGTTCCTATTTCGCTGAAAGTGAAGGACATCAATTCAGCATTTGTTACACTTTCTTGGTATTTACCAGGAAACTTCACAAAGATTAATCTTTTATGTCAAATTGAAATTTGTAAAGCTAATGCCAAGAAAGAAGTGGTAAGTAAAATTCTCCCATAGCTTTCTTTTTGGTTATTCTGAATAAAACACCCAGTTTCAAAATTAATTAAGCATGTATGTGTGTGTTTATGCATATATACACATATATGTATACGTATATACATATAAACTCTCCAAACATTTATTACAGAGATTCACCAAGCCAAAAAAGACCTTACAGTCCAAAGAAATGGCAGCATTTTAATTTACGCTTGAGTGTTTGTTACTGGACAGTAAGAGGTATAATAAGTTCACCTTGTGCTGTTCAGAGTGTGCTCAGGCTTAGTCTGTCGTACCTGCATGGACATAGTACTCGTCCAGTTTGTGAATGAGAAAGTATCTTTTGCTGTAGCCTTTGACTGACTGGCACAGGAGAGTAGAAGGGAAATTTAAGTGCATCAGTAGAAGCAAGTGGAAATTGGCAATTACAGGTCCAAACTGGACATTTTAATGCATTTTAAATAATTAGATTGACTTCTACTGTACCCTTCTGCAATTTGTGTAACCCTGAAGTAAATGGGACTGTAGTTGGACGGTAATTTGGAAACTCACTGGTTTCTGTAAAAGCATCCAGCAGTGCACAGTTTGACCTGAAAAGCTACTTTGTAACCAGCAGTAGAGCACTCAGACCCTGCTGGCACATTCATCCTCAGATTTGTATAAAACTGCTTCATTTTAACTTTATTATTTTTTTCTACCTACTTCATGTTCAGTACATACTAGAGGCTGTAGGTGACACATGCACAAACCATGCCACTTGCCCCCAGGATGGTCCCCAGTATCCTCGGGATAACGTACTTCATCTTCAAGCTTGTCTCTAATTACCAAATTGTGTTAAAGTTTAATGGTCACTAGCTATTCACTGATTATCAAAATAATAACATCTGTCTAATTTGACTGACCGTAATCATTTAGATCTAATAATTAGATTAGAAATGCATCCCAAAATTTAATTGACTACTATGTGTTAGGTCCTTTTCCTAAAGTCTGGCATTTAGACAAAAGCCAGCATTCTCTTAGGGACTTGAGTGAGATAGCTTATACTTGCTTAAAGGAGTCATTTTCAGTCTCTGACAAGGAAGGACATAGAGCTCTTCCATTAACCTGTGCTTGTGGTGCCTATTAGCATATCAAGGTTTATGCTAGCCTCTAGGTTCCCTCAGACCTTACTCCTAGTACCTGTTATAGTCTTCCTGGCAGAAGACTCCACCCCCTACTCTAAATCTCTCCACCCCACCCCACCCCACCCCCAGCTTCCCTTCCCTTCCCCCAGCTTCTCTGATTYCTTGTGTAACTCAGCCATTTTGGCAACCGGCTTTTGCTCCCTCTGCCCCCGGCCCCCAATCTCTTCTCTTCCTCTCCTGCTCCACCCACATCCCCTCCATGGCCTGGTCTGTTCTGCTGGCCATGTTCAGTCTGGACTCTTCCAGATGCCTCTAGTTATTCTCTCCCTCACATCTACAATAAAAACCTTCTTAATCATACCTAGGAGAGCTCTTGTACTCATTTTCATTCACTGTGGAGCATAATTCTCTTAAAGTAGTATTTCATCAAGAATTAAATACTATGAACTCTGCTGTGGTGATCGCAAGTTAGCATGACATCCAGTTGATTTATGTTACAAGCGTGGAATGGTTTTATACCCCCAAGCTATATATAACGTGTATGGGCGAATACACATAAGCACCCATGTAGACTTACTTGTTTTCAACTAGCGGAATGCCACCATAAAAGGAGCCGAGGACTCAACTTACCATGTTGCTGTGGACAAATTAACCCCATATACCATATATACTTTCCGGGTTCGTTGTTCTTCGGAGACTTTCTGGAAGTGGAGCAGGTGGAGTAATGAAAAGCGACATTTAACGACAGAAGCCAGTGAGTGATGTGTTCCTGTGGCTGATGAGTAATGGGGAAGTGGGAGGGATGACAGGGAGGGACAGTTGCAGGGCCTTGAGGGTCATCTTACCCCGGGCTCTGGGCCCGTGTGTAAGTACACGCTGAGGGCATTTCTCTGTTGATAAACTTTCTAAACAGAAGCCATGTTGTACGGGGAATTCCAGATACCCCGGGGAAAACTTTCAAGCACCCCCGGTTTAGTCACCGATACTGTCCCCCTCTTCTCAGTTATCACCGTCAAAGTCTGACTTAGGAATCTCTTTCCCAGCTCCTTCAAAGGGACCAGATACTTGGAGAGAGTGGAGTTCTGATAGGAAAAACCTAATCATCTACTGGAAGGTAAATACCTATTGTTTCCTTGGATGCTTCAGGATTTTAATTTGTTCAAGTGCTTAACGTACAACTTGGATTTTGTGAATATTTCAAACTTTCCTTGCTCATGTAATATTCAGCTATACTGATAAATGATATAAGCAATACAGCGCCACAGACATGGGTACAAGGAGCCAGGGCTTCCCCATCTGGCTACGTTTGCCATCTCCCAACCTCAAGTTTCTTTTCATTACTCCCAATTCCCCAGGGACCGAGAGAGGGTCTGGCCTCGGTTTTGAACACTTTACTCTGATCTCATACGTGTATGTATATAGAGTCCAGAGGAAAATTTATGGGTCCTCTACCTTGTGGGGCCTAGGGATTGAACTTAGATCTTCAGGCTTGGCAGCAAGCACCCTTACCTACTGAGCCATCTTGCCAGCCCTTCCTTGAATTTCCTAGTGTTTCTGTAATGGCCATGTGGTAAGTAGGGGGAGAAAAGAATACATATGCGAGAGAACCCCACGCCACCCGGCTTCACTTCGATACTTCAGGCCATGTGTCTTATTTGCTTCTGGAACTATAAAAATAAACATTGTTCTATATTACTTAATGTTTAAAATTTTGTGTACTTTTAGTACTTAACAACAAGTGTAGTTCTTTTGCACTATATCATTTCTTTTTCGTTTAACCTTGTCTTTGGGATTTTAAAATCCGAGTTTTACACTACTGATAGCTTCATATTCTGCTGTCACCATTTATTGTGAGCTTAGCCCCGGGCCTCAGAATTGTCCTCAGGTTTTAGTGACAGAATTGGCTTCTCTGTTTTTCATAGCCTTTACCCATTAATGAAGCCAATGGAAAAATACTTGCCTACAATATATCATGTTCATCAAACGAGGAGACACAGTCCCTTTCTGAGATCCTCGACCCTCAGCACAGAGCAGAGATCCAGCTTAATAAAAATGACTACATCATCAGTGTGGTGGCAAGAAATTCTGCTGGTTCGTCACCGCCTTCGAAAATAGCGACTATGGAAATCCCAAATGGTGAGTACCTGAGAGGACTTCGAGGGGCAGGAAATTGGAAACCCTGTGGGTCAGCTTTCTGCCCCTCCCATGCTATTTGCATATTATGGATTATATTTGCATAGATACTGTCCTGCCTCAGGATTGACTTGAAGCCTACAGTGTGGTAGGTAATAATTACTGTATCTAATTTGTCATAGACTATTAAAAGTTCAGGGTGTGGATAGTACTTGTAGGAAGAAATACTTAAATGTTTGGTCAAAGACTATTTAAAAGTTTCTTTTCAAGAGTAAGACTTTTGGCTGTCAGTCTTGCTCTTGTTCTGCAGCCTGTGGGGCAGGGAAAGAAGACACTTGTTTTACTTGTTTTAATTGACAGCTTTGTGGTGAATTGATACTCCCCCACCACCGTGTGTGTGTGTGTGTGTGTGTGTGTGTGTGTGTGTGTGTGTGTGTGTGGTTTTGTATTTTGGGGTTTCGTTTTTGTTTTATAGGTCTATATAGTCCAAGTTGGCCTGGAACTTGCCATGTAGCCAAGGATGACCTTGGACTCCTGATTTTCCAGCCTCCAAACCCAGCATAGAAATTCTTCAATAATAATAATAATAATAATAATAATAATAATAATAATAATAATCCCTTCTAAAAGCTAAATTAGATTTCTAATAAGGATTATGAAAAACAAAAATCCTCATGATGTGATTTTTAAAATTTCTGCGTTTTCCTCTAAACTGCGCAGATTGCTGGCCGATGACATATCACGTTCCATCTCGGCTTTTACATAGACTTTATTAGTCTATATTTGTTGTACAGACTAGTGCATTTGAACTGGATATTTTTACACAGACATATATAACGTACTTGGTCATCTTTATCCTCGGATGACCTTCCTTTATCCCCATCCCCACCGGCTTAGCCCTTCCTCTTCCCTCAGAGCTGGGTGGAATGCTGAGTCAGGACCTTTAAGCGGCCATTTCCCTCTCCTCTTCCAATTGTTTCCTCAGTCTGGACCGAACTTTTTACGAGTGCACTCAGACAGAAAGAAGAGTCTTGCTAGGACTCCCTAGCAAGTCCCTCAGCGCTCGGTTGAGGTGGTTTCTTATTTCTTGGTCCTGACCTGGTTTGTCGGTCCTAGGCAGTGACCACAGAGAAATATGAGGCAGGAATGTAGCAGGGTTGTTTCAGAGACCGGATACGCCCAGACTTCGGCACACCCCTGAACCGAGGCAGTAGACTGTGTCTCGGTGCAGGGGTCAGAGCAGGGCGCCTGTCTAAGCCCTCATTTGTACCCAGTGCTTTTGCAGACTGCAGCTGGTTGGTCTTCTCTTTAGCTGGAGCCTGCTACCTGCTCTGAGGAGAAAGAGATTCACAGCTGGAACTGTGGTTTCAGTCTGCAGTTACACCAGGCCCACAGCCTCACTCCCAGAGTCAGAGGTACACAGCTTCAGCTCAAGTTTAGATTGTGGCTTTGTAATCGCGTTGAGCCAGAAGAGCTGTCTTACGTCCAGCACGTAAGAACACGTTGTGTTCAGAAGTAGCCGCATCATGAACACACATTTATTTGGAAAAATCTTTCCTATATATGGCTGTTTTCTTTTAAACCAAACCCTTAAGTATAGATTAATTGAAGAGGTCATTCTCCTCTCCTGTCTCTTCCTTTGCCATGCTGGCTGCCCTCCCCCAGACCTCACCTCCATGCTCACCTATCCCTTAGGCCCAGGTCCAGCAGAACAGACAAGTAAACTTCCCACAGCCGTGCAGTGCCTGTTCTCACTCCCCAGGGTGTGCACACCACCCCAGCCCCCAACCCCAGTATCTCATGGTCTCTGGAGAATGCCTCTGCCCACACTGCCCACCCCCTCCTCATGGCTTTGCCATGTCAGCCCTTCTGCATTCTCCGCATTGCTCCCAGCCAGTCCCCTCAGCCCAGATGCAGGAGTCCTGGAAAGCAGATGCTCAGCTCCTCCAGTTTTGGATGCTCCGTCTGCATGTGCTGTGCCTCTCCCTTCCCCATGAGCTCTGCTCACCTCGCATGAGGAGAGCAAGAGTTAGTTGTCCCCTGGGCCTTCCCAGGCTCCTGCCTTCTGTCTACATAGAGAGAACACTCTAGTGTCCTCATCCCAGAGCCAGTCTAGACCCTACTATGTGTCTACCAGATTCTAGAAGCTTCTATATATTCTCCTCAGCTTCTGTGTGATTTATGAATAAGGGCAAATGCTATAGTTATGAGAATGGCACTGTATTACCTCTTTGCTAAACATTGCTACCTAGTTTAACCACTGTTTTAAAATTTGTATGCAGTGAAATAAGTTTTAAAATTACTACCCGTTTTCTTGAGGCTTGCCTTCTGGTCTTGCTTTGCCAATAAAATATCCTTCTTTTCTTGCTGAAGATGACGTCACAGTAGAGCAAGCGGTTGGGATAGGAAACAGGATCTTCCTCACCTGGCGTCACAACCCCAACATGACCTGTGACTACGTAATTAAGTGGTGTAACTCGTCTCGGTCCGAGCCCTGCCTCCTGGACTGGATAAAGGTTCCTTCAAACAGCACTGAGACTGTCATAGAATCTGGTAAGAATCCATGGCTCTCTGAGGCCTTCAAGGAGGCTTTTGAAAAGCCACACAAACGTGACTTACACACCGTGGCAGGCGTGACCTGCTTTAATTTAATTTGATATAACTGTGGCATGTGTGTGGAAAAGACTGACCCCAGGAACTGGGCATTCCTTGTCCAGAAATCCACTCTGATAGGTTTATCAGAGAGAGCAGCATAGATTTGTATCTGAGTAATTGCGGGTGTTGTTGTTGTTGTTGTTGTTCTTTGAGGTGGGACCTCAAACTCAAGAGATCTGGCTGGTGCTTCTGCTGGAAATGAAAGGTGTGCTTCCCCACACCCAGCTCTGATAGCTTTGTTTGTACTCTGGAAATTATTGATAAATAGCCAACAAGGGAATGCGTAAGTGGTGGTGTATTGATAAAATAGACTTCAATAGGAGTAGAAGTTATGTCAAAGATGGAACAGTTCGGGAACACACTTCTGAACAATGAAGACAGTGTAGCTAGTGCCCCTCTACATTAGTTTGTCCAGGACTCGGGTCCCAAGGCCTTGAAGCCACCATCAACACTTCCCTAATATGAGGACACGCGGTAACTCTGTGGAAGTGGGCGTGGGGTGGCTTCAGCTTTGTGATTGAGTGCATGTCTGCCCGTGAACCTGTGAGCCTTGTCAGGTGGGCCACCATTGATAGGTGCAGCCTGAGAAGTAGGGCGCCCAGTAAGGCCTGGATTCTTCAGACCAGCCCTGCTTCTCCTTTGGAAGTGGTGGCTTTCCTCCCTGCGGGGCTGCCATGCCTTCTGCTGAACCAGGGTGAGCCTACACCTTAGGGGTGTTTCCTGGGCCAGTAGAGGGCCTGTGGGTCAGGATACTTCTAAAGATGTCAGCTACTGGTTCTTCCTTCTGTGTCGCTGCAGCAGGCTGGAGGGAAAAGCTCCCCCAGCTGCTTCGCTCCCTAAGACAGGTTCTGCTCTTTTGCTGTTTGCACTGTTAAAGGGTGAGGGATTGCACTCGGTGGATGAGTTCAGCTGTCTTTCCCCTCTGCTGGAGCACGTCTGCAGTTGGCCAAAGTGCTGGCGGCCCTCAGTCTCTCCCTTTCTCCTCTGGCCACCTCCACCCTTCTCTTCCCTACACCAGCCCTGGAGCCCTCTCCTGTGGGACTGACTTAGCTGAGCCTGAGCCTGTGGTCCCCCCCTTTCCCTCCTGGGCTTGTGGAACAAGTGGGGTGCCCTTGGACAGGGCGATGTAGGCCATGTTTCTGGGAGAAGGAGTCGTGGCTAAGATCCCTCAGGATGGGGAGAGGCTGCTATAATAGCTGCCCCCGTGAGTGGGCAGGCTGTCTGTCAGCTGAGAAAAACAAAGGCACAGAGGACTTGGGGAAATGCTCTGGGTCACAGAGTTAGGAGGCAGCAGCGCCAGAACTCAAGAACTACTCCAAGCCTGGGAGGCTGGGGAGCTGGGTATCGCCTGCTGAGCTGCCCTTGTCCCTCTCTTTATGCAGTCTTCCTCTCCTTCAGTCCTGCACTCTGAGGATCTTTGCATCACCCACCAGGCCCTTTTGAGTGACACACTCAGTTCAGTATGGATAGCATGGAATTTTAACATAAAACGAGGTATGGGTTCACATGCAGTATGAAACCATAACCTCAAGTAGATCTCCCCGACCCCCACACCCCCACCCCCACCCCCACCCCCCAGGGAAGAAAGGTACAGAATTGAATGCACTTGGCTGAGTTGGACTTGCAGTCAGTATTTACTTAGTATTATACTGGAAGCACTTAGCAAACACTTCAGGAAAAGTAGCGAAGGGAGAAACGTTAGCTAGCTAAAGACAAAAGCTCAGGTTCCCTTTAGAGGTCATGTGACTTTTGAGGCTGACCCTCTCCCTTCGGCCTCTGGGGTTCTGGTGCTCTTTGGGCATGTGGCTTAAGGAAACGCTGTATTAGCCACACTGGAATATGTTCCGCCCAGAAACGGATACCTCCTGCGCTGTTAGGACCTTATGACGGCCTTGTCTTCCTCCAAGACGAGCCTCTTCCTGCTTTCCACCGTCTTCTTCAAAGAGCGCTTTTGAGGGCCTTTTTCTGGCCTTAAAATTGATTAGTATTTCACCTTAGCTCACACCCTTACTCTGTGAGAAGCGCGGTCGCTCTTGCCCCGCCCATGTCCCGCGCACGCCTGGCCTGCTCTCCCTCCGTGCTGAGAAGGGCCTGGTGCCTTTCTGTGTTTCTCCTGTTCTGTCTTACATATTGAAGGAGACATTAAAAGGTGCCTCGCCAGTTGAAGTAAGAGAATCAACTAGAAGGGGGAGGTGGGGAGGGCACACAAGGAAGGGGAGTGGGAGTGGCAAGGGACCTGAGTGTAAGGACATCCGTGAGAAGACGCCACGATGAAGCTCGCTACTTTGCGTGCTAACCTAAAAAAAAATGATTTAACAGAAGTTCGTGTGTCCCTCGCTCAGTGAGAGTTGCAACGGAAAACAAAGGGAAGGCCTGGTTTCTTTGTCCCTGAAGCTTTGAGCTGAGCGGAGTTTCTAGTGCTGACTAGGGAGACATGTCATTTCTGTCCAAAGACGATGGCACACAGGAGAGGGAAAGCATTTGTTAGCGCACCGTGACCATGCTACTGCACCCTCGGCTGACCGGATGGTGGAGCCCGGGAGGCAGGACTGAGATGTCAACCTCAGCCACCTTTGTCTCTTCTAAGATGACGTCCTGCCGTCTTCTCATTATTATAGATAGATATGGAGGTGTTCGTGGTTTGCTTAATACTCCTAAATGTTTACCGATTTTGAAAAAAAAAAAACTCAATACATTTTTATAATAAATCTGTAATCAGCTTTGGAAATTTTAGCATGTTATAAATGTTATGCTTCTAAGATAAATATTCTTGCTCATGCACCAAGACTTGGGAAAGTTCACTGATGTGTTGTTTATCCTACAGATCAGTTCCAGCCAGGAGTAAGATACAACTTCTACCTCTATGGGTGCACTAGCCAGGGATACCAACTGTTACGTTCTATAATTGGCTACATAGAAGAATTGGGTAAGTCAAGAGGGCGAGTTCTTTTAAAGTCTGGCTAACAGGAGAACTTTGTAAATAGGCCAGTAACGAGAGTCACTCTCCAAAACATCACGAATTTAGTTGTTTTGATCAAGGAAGATAAAATAATTCCTATCACAAATTTATCAAAATTGTTAGTCCCTTAATCTCCCTGCTTGTTGATTTCAGTCTTGACACTGTGAAAGTTATATCATGGCTGTCGTACTTGACTTGCGTTTACAGAAGCTTAAAACCTTGGAAATGTATCCAGGACTAACAGAAAAGAGGGGAGTATTCCTGAAGTCTGTTTGAGCGGTCCCTTAAAATATGAGGCACAGGTTATCCCCTGGGTGCCTGTTTTGTGTAAAGGCTGTGAGTCCTCCCTGGGCTCTGCCTGGTTATTAGCGGAGAAGTGATGCTTAATCGTCAGAGCAGTTCGTGCTTGAGTAAAGAGTGCAGCTTCATCCCAAGGTTAGATGTTTCTGAAGCCAGAAGTCTCACTGGCGGTTCAACTCCCCTGCCTCCAACGATCGACTGCTTGTTTTCACAGCTCCAGTAGTTGCACCAAATTTCACCGTGGAAGATACGTCTGCAGACTCGATATTAGTAAAATGGGATGATATCCCCGTGGAAGAGCTCCGGGGCTTCTTAAGAGGGTATTTATTTTACTTCCAGAAAGGAGAGAGAGATACGCCTAAGACGAGGATCTTGGAGCCAGGTGAGTAGATGACCGTCTGGGTTCTAGCGCTGTATAAAGGAAAAGAGACCCCACTGGCCACGCAAGAAAGAAGGGACCGCTGCTAAACACCGTTTCCAAAACGATCTCAAAGAGAATACAATAAATAGAATGTAAATTCTTTAAAAACTCAAAATTGCCTATTTAGAATCCTTTCTTTATAAGCCCGACAGAACGGTGGCCACTTCTTACTTACATGAGCTACACCATAAGATATTATTCATTTTTATTGTGATTTTATATTTAATAACTAAAGAARCTATATATATATATATGTTCAGAGTCCCAATTAAGACCTGGAATCAAAATGGTGTCAGACTGTAGGGTTAATGGGGTCTCGAGTCTGCTCTGCCACAGGACCCGTCTGCATGGGAATACAGGAAGCAGAGAGTTGGCCACGCTTACCCCACGCTGTCGCGGGGCAGTGTCAGGCTGTGGGGAAGCCATGGGACACCTCTAAGAGTTGGGAAGCACAGTTTGAGGTGTGGGATAGCCAGAGCTGGCTCTGTCCCGGAGCCTGCAAGAAGGCCAGAGCCATCTGGTTCTCAGGCTCTCTGACACCCAGGTGCTGCTGGGAGCTGTCGAAGAGCTGAGCTTGTCTTGGTGGTGGCATGGCTGGGAGCGCAGAGAGGCCTTCTACAGGAGATTAGATGGCAGCTCTATAGACCTCTATAAGCCTTCTCCATGACTCCCCACGGTGGGTCCTGATGTCCATGGTTTTAAGGCATTTATTGTCATGGTGGAAGGTGGATGTGTAAAACCATCCCCCACTTCTCCAGGTGGGCCTGAGGTTAAATACCTCTTGCAGGGAGGAATGTCTGGGAAGGAAGACTTATTGGCTAAGTCTCCAAGCCTTTAGGTACCTCATTAAAATGAAGGCCTGTCTTGAGCCTGCGTGACCTGTGGTCACGACCTCTACCTGTGGAGGGGCTTGGGGTGTTGCCCTTATGTGACTGATGGCCACAAATCGATGGAGGGCTGCCGCCTCATGCCCGGCGAACAGGCGAAATGCCTACTGTCCCTTCAGGGTCACCGGGGTTTCGAGCCTCAGCTCAACCTGGAACAAGGCTACCCTTTCACGGTCCCACAGCAGACTTCCCTTTCAACAGAGAACTAACAGAAAGCACAGAAATGTCTTTAAAATGCTGTCTTCCTCCGTGTAAAGTCCTGCACCCTGGGACTCTGCAGCTCAGTACCGGAATAGAATGAGGACTTTTCTAGGCACGCAAGGCTGCAAGTGTTTTTCTTCCTCTCTGCTGTCATTTTCTGGAATCCGTTAGAAGAAAGAAGGCCTCGCTCTGTGGGAAAGAAGTGGGAACAGCCAGAGAGCAGCTGGGGCTGAGGGCAGGGCCAGCTGAGAGGGGTGGCATGAGCGGGGCATATCAGGAGAAGCAGCCCCCACTGGGAAGAAGCAGGAGAGGGTGAGGCCGGGGAGTGGTTGCTTCCATACCTGGAAGATGTATTGAGCACTCACTGAAGCGTATGGGAAGAACTAAGAAATCAATGTTTAACTTGTGCGGATGCCCACAAGCGCTTGCTGACAGGAACCGGATACAGCTGTCTCCTGAGAGGCTCTGCCAGTGCCTGACAAATACAGAGGTGGGGGTGCTCCAAGCCAACCATTGGACTGAGCACAGGGTCCCCAATGGAGGAGCTAGAGAAAGGACCCAAGGAGCTGAAGGGTTTGCAGCCCCACAGGAGGAACAACAATATGAACCAACCAGTACCCCCAGAGCTCCCAGGGACTAAACCACCAACCAAGGAGTTCACATGGAGGGACCCATGGCTCCAGCTGCAGGTGTAGCAGAGGATGGCCTTGTTGGATATCAAAGGGAGGAGAGGCCCTTGGTCCTGAGAAGGCTCAATGCCCCAGTGTAGGTGAATGCCAGGATAGGGAAGCAGGAGTGGGTGGGTTGTTGAGTAGGGGGAGGGGGGATGGGATAGGGGCTTTTGGAGGGGAAACCAGGAAAGGGGATAACATTTGAAATGTAAATAAATAAAATATCTAATAAAAAATAATTATAGTGTTAAAAAAAAGAAATCAATGTTTAGAAATTTTAAGAAAATTAAGCAAAAGAGGGGCAGACAGCATTTACAATAGGAAAACAAAAATGGAAATACACCAAGCAGCTTTTTTTCTTTTTTTTAAACCAGTGACTAATATTTATGTGTTTGAAGCAGTGTGAGCCCCGAATCCACCCACCCAGCATGGCGATGTTTCCATGTGAATAATATGGTGGGGGAGGGGCAGGGATCATCTAAAAGAGTTAAATTATCACCCGTCCTTTTCAAACACAAATAGACAGGGTCTAAAATAGAAGGCTAAGAACTTGGCCACCTAAGCTTGCCAGTTTGAAATCCTGGTAGACTCTTAAAGATTTTGAAGTTGCTGTCGAGGGGAGGGAACAGAAGGACGCGGCTTTGTTTCTGTTGCTCACTGTTGGCCAAGGCTTGGCTCTTTAAGCTCTCTTCTTGGAGAGACTTTTATGACTAAAACAGTAAAATGGCCATCACCCTTCCCTCTAAAGTGACCTCTAGAGGTTCCCTGTCCTCCTTGTGTCTTGTTTGAAAATTCCCACCATGTGGGTCCTTCCATAAGGACGAAGTCACGTCTACCACTCTACACCTTTGCCCTGTCCAGCCACTGCTTCCACAGGGTCTGATTTGAGTGCCTATGAGTTTCAGAGTTTTCCCTCAGTCACAGGCAGGGAAGTGATTTTGATGGAGTGACTGCTGTAGCCAGGCATTGTTCTAACAAATACACATGAAAATTCTTACAGGATACCAGGAGCCAAGCCATGCTGTCCCCTTGCAGAGTCAGAGAAGCCAGAGTTTAGAGTAGTTTAGATGGTTTGACTGTCAGGGAAAGAACTTGAATGTGGCCCCAGATCTTTGGCTGGGCGTGGCCAGCAGCAAGTTGTTTCCCCTAAGGGTATCTGGCTGTACACCCCCCAGTTTAAAATGACCTGAGGATGAGTGAGAATATCCTTTGCTTTAGATCATTCCGACATCAAGCTAAAGAATATCACTGACATATCCCAGAAGACTCTGAGGATTGCCGATCTTCAGGGTAAAACCAGTTACCATCTGGTCCTGCGAGCTTATACCCATGGTGGTCTGGGCCCAGAGAAGAGCATGTTTGTGGTGACCAAGGAAAACTGTAAGTTCAACACTTCCCTAGAAACACCTTTGCCACCGGGGCGATAGTGTCCTTAGCATCTGGGGACTCTGCAGGCCCCTTTGTTCTAAGCTCTGAGCCCATGGTTCGCAACCTCCCCAATGTTGCACCCTGTTAATGCAGTTCCTCACGTTGTGGTGACCTCCCCAACCACAAAATCATTTTCATTGCTATTTCATAACTAGTTTTGCTACTGTTATGAATTGTAACATTAATATTTTGGAAGACAGAGGTTGGCCTAATGGATCATTGTCCACGATGGTTTGATTTTAATAGGTCTAGGAAATTGCGTAAGAGACGCTCTCTAAACTTCAGAAAGATACCACACTTGTAAGTTTGAGATGACAGTAGACAAGGGCGGTCGCCTTTGCTGTCCCTCACGGTGAGAGAGCTTCCAATTGGCTTCAGGCGTCCCCTCTGCCAGGATGGAGTCCATGTCCAGGTCCGGAGCACAGGGCCATGAGGCCGTGATGCCTTAAAGTGGCGTTCCAACAGGACGTGATTTTTGCCCCATCCGAAGACAACTTGGCAATGTCTGGTGATGTTTCTGACTGTCGCAACTGGAGTGCTCCTGGCATCTCATGGTTAGAGACCAGGATGTGGTCCCAGAGTGTATAGGACAGCCCTTCCCACCCACCCTCACCCCAGAAACAGCTGGCCTACATGCCACCAGTGGCAGGATCGAGTAATTGTGCTCTAGTCTCAGTGCTGTTAGATCAGTTAGACCTTTGTCTCTTCAAATGATAAATGTCTCATGTACTTTCAGCGGTGATTTTTAACATTGGTAACTGTTTCTTTTCAGCTGTGGGGTTGATTATTGCCATCCTCATCCCAGTGGCCGTGGCTGTCCTTGTTGGCGTGGTAACAAGCATCCTTTGCTATCGGAAGCGAGAATGGTAATGGCGCCCGTGTGTGTCTTCACCTTGTTCTGTTTTTACAAGCCTCGCTGTGCAGTCATGTCATGCATGCTGGACAAACTTTTCCTTTGACTTAGAATGTTGACCTTCCATATAAAGTAAGAATATGGCATTTTACTGAAAAGTTTTAAGAACTCAAAGAGTAAAAGTGTTCATTCTCCCTCCAGTCTTTACTAATTAAACTTATCACAATGGCGTATTTGCTTCAAAGATACTTTCACACATAAATTGACTGTGGCTATCTGCAAGCTTAAATCCAAGTTAATGATCTAAGTGGGTCCTGATGACCCATTAGAATTGGTTCATTGTTTATCCCCTGTGAATGCCCCTTCCATGAGAAAGGGGTTATAGTTGTGGATAAAGCAAGCCTGGTCCTTAAGAGTCTCCCAGCATGGCAAGAGAGGGGGACAGGAAAGCATGAACATCTGTAACCGTGCTTACAGATGTGAGAGGAACCAGGGGCCAGGGAAGGAAGAGGCAAGCCGGAAGCCTGCCCTGTGGAGAGCCGTGAAGGGTAACGGATTGGGGGTGGAGAACATTCTAGAGAGAGTAGTTTCAGGTAGAGTCTGAAACCGGAGGCACTGTGTGATTAGGCAAAGCGAAACAGGTTAGGGAGAGAGGGAGAGGTGGCAGTGGTGCTAGAGTGGACAGGGGTTCAGAGGAGAGCCGTGGGCTCTGGGGTGACTACCAGGAACTGTCCTGGCCTGGACAGGACAAAAGGCTGCAGTCATCACAGAAAGGGCTCCACTCTCTTTAAAGAGCCATCGTTTGTGACAGAAGAGAAAGCGTTCTGAACAGTCCTGGCTTCTAAATGAACGTGGTAATACTCACAAATAGAATAACCTATTTTGGCAACTAATTCCAACTTTAAAACAACTATTTCAGTACAAGAAGAAAGAAAAAAAAGAGTCCTGGAAGCTGGGACATTCAGACTCATGCTCACAGCCACCGTCCTTGAGGATCGCCAAACAATAGCGTCCTCAGTACTTCTGAGTATAAAAATACACGGTGTTGAGCAATCTTTCCGCTGAGGTTGAGTTTCTATCTAAGGTTGTAGCTTTTTCCCCTTCACCTCAGCAGGCAGTTTCCCTGCCATGCATGACTGTCAACTCCAATACTTTCTGTTATTTTTTAACCTGGCATGGTGACTTGTGGCTGCAATTCCAGGACTTGGGGGTGCTGAGGCAGGGGGAGTGCTGTAAGTTTAAGGGCAGACTGGGCTACCCTAGCAAGTCTCTTCCTCCAAAGAAAAAACAAACAAACAAAAGCACCCACTCACACACACACACACACACACACACACACACACACACACACACACACGAAAATAGAATTAATTGTTGTAATGTAAATGCTTGTGCACTTACCCACCTTGGTCAAGCACTTCCTCGCCCTTGGGCGGGTGAGACCCTTTGATGACCAGAGGACTGCATAGGCCGACAGGCCCTTTGAGTAACTGACCCTGCTTAATCCGGTTCGTGGTGAACACTTGGCTCTGCTTCATGGGAGACATGATCGCAGCCATCACTGTAAATTATTTACTTTGATTTCCTTGAGCCAAATAAGGCCTTCCAGCATAGATCCTAGAGCGGTGGTTCACAGCGTTCACAGTGAAGCCCTAAGTCAGAAGCTCTAGGGTAAAGACCTTCTATTTGTGTCTCTGGTGCTCCTTGACATTGTCACAGAAAAGTCTCCAGCCAAGCTAGATGACTCATACATGTTGTTCCACGGTCGCTCGCTGCGTGACAGTTATTAAATTTACTTCATTCTTTATTTGAAGGATTAAGGAAACATTCTACCCTGATATTCCCAATCCAGAAAACTGTAAGGCGTTACAGTTTCAGAAGAGCGTCTGTGAGGTAATCCTTCCTTCTCTGTGTTTGTCTTTGAGGACAAAAGGGCTCCCTCCTCTGTTTGTTGTGAGAAGCTTGGGAGGTGTGCAAGTCAGCATGGAGAACAGAACATGCATGTTTAACTCTGTCTGATGTCCAGAGGTCTTCATCTTCAGCGTTCACACTATGCTTCTTTCGCTGCTATTAATAGCAAGGAAAATATTCACGCGTAGAAAAAAAAAAAAGGCCTCCGCAGCTCTGGATGTGAACTCCAGAGCTGTGGAGGGCAATGTTTATAAACAGATGTGAAAAAAAAATATGAGTCTTTCTGTAAGAGGGGCCCCACGGGAGCATGCAGCGCTGTCTTAACCACTGTTCCAAATTTATTTCCAGGGAAGCAATGCTAAGACATTGGAAATGAATCCCTGCACCCCGAATAACGTCGAAGTCCTGGAATCTCGATCAATCGTCCCTAAAATAGAAGATACAGAGATAGTTTCCCCAGTTGCTGAGCGTCCTGGGGAAAGTGCCGAGGCAGACCCTGAGAACCACGTGGTTGTGTCTTACTGCCCACCCATCATCGAGGAGGAAATAAACCCCGCCACGGATGAGGCGGGAGGGGCTTCCCAGGTGGTGTACATTGATGTGCAATCCATGTATCAGCCGCAAGCCAAACCGGAGGAAGAACAGGACATCGACCCGGTGGTGGTTGCGGGCTATAAACCACAGATGCGCCTCCCCATTAACCCGGCTGTGGAAGACGCAATGGCAGAAGATGAAGCGGATAAGACTGGAGGTTACAGACCTCAGGCCAATGTAAATACCTGGAATTTGGTCTCCCCGGATTCCCCAAGGTCCACAGACAGCAACAATGAAGCTGTCACCTTTGGAAGTCCGTGCTCTGTCAATTCCAGGCAGTTTTTGATTCCTCCTAAAGATGAAGACTCTCCTAAATCTAATGGAGGAGGCTGGTCCTTTACAAACTTCTTCCAGAACAAACCAAATGACTAACCAGGTCACCCTGTGCCACTTCAGTCTGCCATCTCAGTCAGTCCCCACTACCGCTGTCCGGCAGCAGCTGGGGCACTTCTGGAGGGACCCTGCAAATGTTGATAGCCAGGGACCTTCACTCTAGGCAAGTGACACTGGAAGTGTTAATGTGCTTTTAATGTATCCTAAAAGCCAGAGTGCAGTGACTCAGCCCTCAGCCACAGAAACTCAAGATTTGAAGCTGTTTTTGATTGAGCCAAAGAATCCTCCCCAAGGATCTCAAGACTAACTAACTCTAAGTACATACATGCTAAACAAACCTCACAACTGCTTTCTGTTGTTAATGGTTTTCTCATCTCTGTATGGTATGGAATTGCAAGTGGATGTACAGGCAAGGGAGGAAACGGTCCAAGTCAAAACAACGTTAATTTGCCTGACATTTACTGCGGTCTAGAGGAAAACCAAGCACAGATTTTTAAAACCTTGATGAGGTCTCTCTCCACGGCATTGACAGCAGCGAATCTGGTTTTTAATGTAGCAGCAGCTATCTGCTGTTCTGTTTGATAAAGCGTGCTGATTTCTGTGCCTACTGTATAATGGTTATCAAACAGTTGTCTCAGGGGTACAAACTTGGAAAAGCAACGCTGACGAGCCTGAGTCAGCACCACACCGCCCTGCTTTCACGGGGTGTGAAAGCCTTTCTCCTATCACGTAGCTCAGCACTATAGCTTCTGTTAGTGCAGTCGATTGCTCTAGTGTTGGAAATCTCTAGGTCGATACCCAAATTTTCCCTATTTGCTTTGTGTTGTGTTATAGGGTCTGCTTCGTGAGAGCAAATTCATCATTATTTACAGGTATATAATTGTAATGAGTTACTACGTAAGATGACTACTAAGAATTAGCTAGTGGTGTGTGCTGACTGCATAGCTGTGATTAGGCTCCGTTCCCCGCGAGAGGATAGCTGGGATGATCTCTGAGGCTTCTGAGGAGCTTTCTCTACTGCTCAGGGAGACATGGCTCCTCCTCCCTCAGGCAGGTGGGGGTCCAGAGTCTCAGACCCTGCCTTCAAATCCGTAAACTTAAACGTAAAGCAAGGTAACTTTCCCCCTGGAGTGGTTAGGGATTTTGTAATGGAGGTCATAAAACATATGGAGTCGGTAGGTAGTGGCTTGTGATTGTTCTGTCAGCAAAGAAGAGGCAGGTCCTGAGCATAGCACCCTCAATACACCCTGGCTTCTCCTCAGCAACATCTGCAGTGAATGTGATTCTTAGAAAAATCACATTTTTAGGTTTGTCATGTGTTTGCTCTGCCTTTGGGTTGCCAAAGTATATGACAGTTTGAAACACCTGAGGAGTAGACGACCTTTGTGTCACCTAACGTCCCCCAAATTTTCCAGATATTGGATTGTTCTTTCAGCTCAAATTTCATCTTTTTATTTTTTATTTTTTCGAGACAGGGTCTCATTGTGCAGCCCTGGCTGTCCTGGAACTCACTATGTAGATGAGGCTGGCCTCAGACTCAGAGATCCACCTGTCTCTGTCTCCCTAGTGCAGGTGTGTGTGCCACCGTGCCTGGCCTCTCTTGTTTTCTCTTCTAAAGAATCATGTGGGGGGGGGGGGAAAGTACAGGATGACAAGGGACAAAATCATGATCCTATTTTTAACCCTAGGATTCAACTATATTTTGGAGCTTCATGATATGATATTATGTGGAATGAAATACAATTAGTCATGCAATTATATACTATATAAAAGATAGATAGTAGCTCTTAGATATTTTTTCAGTACTGAAAAATACTCCAAACCAGAGCCATCACCAAAGAGTTTTTGTCTTCCTTGTGCCCTCTTTGGCTCTGCCCTTCACCCAGCCACTCTGAGCCCTGGCTGCCTCCTCGCCCCCTCCTCCTCCCCCTCCCTCACCACACCCCCTCATCCCCCATCCCCACTCCCTGTCACATCTTGTTACTGCAGTGCTCTGCTTGCCCTCTGCCTTGCTTCTCAGCTAAGCTTCTCAGTTTCGCATTCCCATCCCGTTGGGAAGAGTGTCTGCGCAAGTTACAGCCTATCATTCTGAACTGCATTAATCCGGGAGCACAGGGAAAGGTCAGAAGAAATGGACTCACCCTGTCCAAAGGATGCCCTTTCGACGTGGGCGTCTAGAGTGTGGGAAGTTTAGACTGCTGCTCATCCCTCCCTGCCTCTGAAGTCCATTCTCAAGGACCACTGAGCTGTGGAGAAGCAGGGTAGCCCTGGATTGTTGTAGGAGAATGTGACTAAGGCCAAGGCAGCTTCTTTTGTCTTTCTCCCATTGACGTGAATATAGCTGCATCCCTGGGCAGTGTTATTACCTCTGCAGTTGTGCATATAGGAGTGGCCTCCACAGGAAGAGGACAGGGGCGAAGAACACCATTGCTGTGCCCTTAACTACCTGTCTCATTCTTTGGGACTTTGATAAGTGTACACTGCAGTTATCAGTGCAAGGGTCATTCTTATCCTTCCGCACAAGATGGCCTCGGTGTGGATATGCTCTGAAGTCAGCGTAGCTGTGAGAAGGGAGGCTACCTGTGTTCTTAGCTCTTAGGAAAAGGAGAGAAATCATTCCTTCCTAAGAGGAGCCCAGTCATTGGCCAGACAACTACAGATGTTACCACCCCTTTTGTAAACCAGTTTCATTCAGACCTCCCTTTCGAGAAATAGAGATTGAGGTTACCATAATACTCATATGAGTGGCCATTTTAAATAGCATCTAATTAAAAAGAACATTCTTAAATCCCTAACTGGGCTTTTTTGAGTTTTATGCTCCATCAATTAGTGCGCATGTGCCTTCCGAATCTTCCCCTTTGGTTGAACATGTAGTGTCCCAGACTTGAGCCGGCAGCCCTGCATATCTGGAAAGTCGGGCTGTGTTTCTGAGCTGCGTGATAGAGGTGCTTTTGTTCCTACAGCTGGCAACAGAAGCCGCCATTCATTGGGAAGCTCAAGGGAGGAACTGTCAGCCTCGGGTTTTCACATTGGCCTTGCTTTCATGGTTCAGGGAACCGGAAGGATTGCATTCCGAACACCCAGCAGTATCTATCGCTCACACATGACAGTGGGAAGCCATAGTTTTAGAAGTTCTTGCAAACTGAGCTCTCCTTAGAAAACTCTCCTGCCACAGTAATCCTGACTGTATTTATCAGATTCTGTGCTCAATAAACCTAGTTTAGTGGAAGGCTAGAGAACGTTTCCTCCCGATAGAAAATTTGAAGTCAATATCATGGTATTTTGCAATTAAAGTACCCCTTACTATGTCAATATGCATAAAGTATTATCTCTTACTGCTTAGGCACTTACTCTGATAAATCATGTTGTATTTGCACTAAGGTAATTTCTGCTGTTTCCTGTTTGAAACCGCATTGAAATGAGTGAAATGGCCCTTTAAAGGATCCTGAAAGTGCAATACTTGGCATCTCAAGTGAAGTGTGGGGGAAGGGCCATTAGCTGCTAATGCCAGGCACACAGTGAGAGCTCAGTGTCTGTATTGATGGAGTCCCTTTCTAGAGTGTGACAGACTTGTTGGAACTGTCTGGAAGAATGGTAGAGGTTAAGATGTGACTCGCATGGTTAAGAAATGACTGAAAGGTTTGCATGCACTGTGGAAACAGCTCCACAGTGTGAGGGGAAACTGAAGACTCATCAGACCCTTCATGAGATAGACACTGTCAGCACACGTTTGACTACAGCGTTGTTTGCTTTTATCTAATGAGTACTCAGCTTGGAGATGCATCTGTACCAATATGGTATATCTTATGTCAAGCACCTTGCATGAGCTTAGTCGATCAATAGAAGAACTCATTGTCTTGCTAAGATATTTCAAGACCTTTCTGTGAATTGAATTGATTATTTTCTGCCGAAAAAGTTTCATGCTGTCATACCTGTCTAACCTCTGTGTCCAGAACAAAAAATTTACAGAAGGGGGAGGGGCAAGCAAAGAACTTGTGGCCAAGCTTACAGGACATTAATCTTTTAGCCATAACCCTTTCCTTCAGATTCATTTAGCTTGAATCATGGATTCTGTCCAGTGCTATTCATACTGTTTAAGCCTCTTAATTTGCTAGGGTTGTTAGGTTTTCACTCCCTTTCAATTAGTCCCCTTATCTTAATAATTGCATGACCATATTCATGCTGATTATAATACAGATGGCATTTCTAAATGTAGCAGAAAGGATTGGGATCAACATTTAGCTGAGCAGTACCATGTTTTGTTTTGTTTTTTCCTCTTATTAGAGTTTCTGGGGTTGTCATTTGGTCTGTAATAGCCACATGCTTCTAATTATGATATGAGATTGTGACTGGATCAGGTCGTCCTAACCAGAGTAGTGCTTGTTCTCCTGTATTATGAGTGGCAACTTTTGTCCAAAGTGTAAATAGAGTTTGCTTAAGTTAAATTCTAACTGTGGCATCCTTTTATTACAAATAAACCATATCTGATTATTGCACATTAAACAACTGTGCAATCTTTGGTCACTGGAACCAAATATTTTAAAAATGAAAAAACATGCTGAGGATAAAAGACAGGAAAATTAATGTTATTGATTCATATGGATCTTCAAGATCGCCTTTGTATTAGACAATCAACACGAAAAGAAATCCAGCTGTTATAGACATTTTGCTGTATTTATGCCTAGAATATTTGGTACATCTAAATTGACTGCCTACTTAAATTTATTCTGTTTCCTTGTATTTTTAATTATTCCATCTTAAATGGGCAGTTTCAACTTCTGAACTAACTTCAAGATCCAGTAGCATGTCCTTAGAGATCACAATATTTTTAGGTAGTAATCCCGTCTTCCTTAAGTCCTTTAAGTGTAGTCCTTTGGCAGATGGTCAGAGAACAAAATGCTGAAGGATAGTTTCCAGATGACACCCTCCCTGTTTGAAGGATAGTTTTCAGATGACACCCTCCCTGTTTGATCCAAACACGTTCACTGTCTTATCCCACCCAGTTCCTTCCGTTTACTTTTCTTTCTGATATATTCTTTAATAAAGTATGAGTAGCACGGGGAAGCGTTGGAGAATAAACCCTGTTCAGCTCCTTGTGGGGGGTAGATGCTAGGGGATACCCCAGGACACAGCTGCTAAAAGACATTCTATTCAGAGTTGCTTTGAAAAGGTTGCTCTGGATAGAGAGATGCGCTGAGTCCAAGATGCAACTTACAGGCATGTTCAAAGGTAAAGTAAGCCATCTGAAAGTTCTCAGTGTTCCTAGGAAAATCTTTTAAAAATTATTTTACCAGATCTTTCATTAGCAGGCAGACCATCGGCCGTCTTCCCTGTAACACTAAGAAATTGCCATTTTTTTCCTTTCAAATTTGCATTACAGTGCATTACTGTTTACAAGACACACATACTGTGAACAGATCTAAGTCTTTGTCTTTTGTAAGGTTTGTAGAATGAATGTTGTTTTAAAGATGGTGTTATGTTAAATATGTTTAGGTCTCTATAAATGCTAGTTCCTGTTTACTAACTTTTGTTTGGTCAGGTGTGTGTCCATGTAGCTGAAAGAAGATAGAAATTGTAGTTTGCATAACTTTTCCCTCTTTTTTTTTTTCTTTCTTGCAAAATTACCACTACAGACCTGGTGGTGTTATCAAAGGATTGGTTATGATGTGCAATACCTAAACTCATGTTTAGTCCTATAAGGAATCTTTTCAATGCTCACACACAGGAAGTAAATGAGATTGATGTGTGTGTGTCTCTGTGATTCACTCCAACTCAAAAGATTCTGAGTTGAATATGGAGTAAAACAATACAGAGATTGACAGCAGAGGCATTTCCAGCCTTGTGAAATGTTATGTTGCTGTTAAAATGGGAAATTTGAACCCTTTATAGCATAATTTCAGAATTTAACTTCCATATCTTTTGGGAAACATGATTATCACAAGAACATAGATTATGTAAATAACCTATTACTAAGACACTGCAAATATAAAACTAGTATCGCTTGGCTGTTAATTATATAAAGATGTTACCTATGTCTGTTTTTAAAACATGCATGTATTTAACAATTTTATCATAGTGTTGTCATGGAAAAAATAAATATATTTTCTTACATCTTACCCTAGTAAATTTGGACGTTTATTGGTTTGGGGTGTTTCCCTTATGTCTCAAACATTTAGATAAAGTAGCCTTCACTTTGTTCTTTGTTTAGTTTTTACTCTGATCCCTTAATAATCACAGTGACTCAAGAAGCTTTAGCGGTGGTTTTAATATTTGGAGATGTTGCTAAGTTGTTGATAGCACCTTCCATTTGCTCTGTTGAATTCATGTTATATTTATAAAGAAAAAACAATGATCCTTATATTTAAATTTAAAAATCAAATTAATTTTTACAAAGTGAGAACCCAGCATTAGCAAGTAACAAGATCATTGCGATATGTGATTGTGCACACCTTTAGTCCCAGCCAGCACTAAGGAAGCAGGGGCAGAGGCAGAGGGATCTCTATGAGTTGGAGGAAAGCCTGGTCTATATAGTTCCAGGACACCCAGGCCTACATGCTGTCTCGAAAGAAAAGAAAAGAAAAATGCTGGTCCATAAAGAAAGGCTTTTAATTTATAATCTCCCAAGAGAGCTGACTATTGCAGGAGTTTCTGGGAATGCATTAAAATTTCAACTCAATTTTGAAATATAGTAATTGACTTAACAAAACTACAGCCATTTAGAAGTATGCAGTGGCATTAGAGAAATGTTCTTTGTCTTTTGTAGCTCAGACTTACCACGAATAACAACCAGAGCTTGAGTGGGCCCTACTTTAGCCTGTAAAAGTACAAGCCAGTTGTAAATTAGTTGTGAAACACATGTTAATATTTAAGTGCTAGAGAAGCTCACACATGTGGTCTGTACTTTGGGGAATTCTCAGTGCAGAACTTGTTCCCAGAAGGTTGAGTTCTGAAGCCAAATTGTATGCCACTGGCGCCTTCAGGAACTGAAAAAGTGTAAAGATGTGCTCATTAGGAAGAAAAAACCTAGAGATGGATGAATACATGGTAATGTGTGATATCCAACATCACAGCACAATGTGATAGCAATCCTCGGTCTTTTACAAAAGAACTATAGAATTTATTTGAAATGACCCATACATTTGATCCAGGCCCCTTCCCCACGAACGGCCAGCAGGAAAACCGATTTCAAGACATTCAGCCTTTATAACCCAGGGAAATTGATAATGAGAGATGACTTGAACTGATTCAAGATTAAATTGGTGATGATTTTTACTTAGAAGATCAATCTCAAGTTGTGGGGATAAGAAAAGAATTAGAAAATTACTTTGATAAGCTGTCATAGAGAAATAACGTTAAAAGGGAGGAAACCCCAGTGCATTCATCTTTCTGTTAGCTAAATGCTTGAAAGAGGAGAAATAATTTTAAGTTCCAGCTCAGATTTAAATCATCTGTCCCCTTATGGCCCCAGCTGGCCTGTCACCGCGGCAGACCTGTGTCAGCACTCCAGGCAGCCTGGGAGGAAGGCATAATGACTCTTTCTTCCTCACTCCTTCCCCTCCCCCTCAGAGTTGCCAGTACCAAAGCATGCACACGGGCAGAGGAAGCAGTGCTTTAGAGTAAATGGCCTCCCCTCCCCCCCTTCTTGCACAGTCACAATGCAAAACAGCTTGCATGCCCTGTCAGAAGCGAACCAAGAGTCTCATTACCCCAGGACCACAGACACTGTTGGCTGGGACTGGTTCCTCCATTTTCAAGACGACTCTGGCGGGGGTGGTGGGGGAACATTGTCATCTGTGAGGCTGCACAGTCCCATCTGGGATCCTGAGCTCACCATTGATTTAAGGTTAGGGTTAGGTTCAGGGTTAGAGTTAGGGGTTAGGGTCACCTAGACCATACCTCATGGTCAAGCCTGGTCCCTGGTGTATATCACAAGAACGCGAAGGCTTATTATAGTCCAAGCATGTAACATTCCCCGCAAGGTAGATGCTTGCTCTCAGCATGGCCCTCTTTCTGGCCAGCAATATAAAGGTATTACTGCATGCATAATAGTTTAGACACACATTCCTCTGTATCACTCAACTTGTCAGAAGGTGAGAGCACACAGCAAACGCTTTAGAAAGAGACCCCGAGGTCTGTTTCCCTAAGGCTCAGCGGAGCCACCCTTGCTCAGGTAGCTTCTTCCACCGGAGGCCTCAGTAGAACATCTTTGGGTCTAGGAGGTCCTGTCAGTGGTCTCAGGTCTTCTTCACTCCTAAGATCACTTCATCCAGTCCTTGCCCGCCCCCCGGGGCAGTCTGGGGGAGGACTGGTCGTTGGGACTGTTCCCAGTTGATGTAGAGTCCATCACCTCTCTGAGGCTCGGGAAATCTTTGAACTTCTTTGAGGACGGAGAATGGACCAAGTACAGCCCTGGGTATCTTGTGAGGGGTGATCCCCCTCAGAGCTGATGAAGAGGCCTCATTATACCTCTGTCCTTGGACTAAAAGTGCCCTGTGGTAGCACTTTTATTAGTAGGCAAGTCTTTATTAGACAAATCAATACTAAAGGAAAATTAGAAATGGATAAAAGAAATGTATGTAATCTTGGACAACATTGGCTTTTTTTTAAAGATTTATTCATTTATTACATGTAAGTACACTGTAGCTGTCTTCAGACACTCCAGAAGAGGAAGTCAGATCTCGTTACAGATGGCTGTGAGCCACCATGTGGTTGCTGGGATTTGAACTCAGGACCTTTGGAAGAGCAGTCAGTGTTCTTACCCACTGAGCCATCTCACCAGTCCCAACATTGGCTTTCTTTAACATGTTACTTTTTTTTTTTTAACCTTTTGAGACTATTTGGGAGCTTGATTTGTTTCTTGAATACATCTTGAAAATCTTATCAACAGTGTTTCTAAGACTGGATGCATAAAATGCCATCAGATAGATGATAGATGGATTGTCTAATTACATATAATACATTTTTTTCTATTGCCCATCTTTAAAAAAAAAACAAAAAACAAAAACTGGTAGATGATTTTGAATGTCAAAAATACTTGGCCTGAGTTGTGTCAGACTTAAGAGATGATACTTGACTTTCATACCAAGAGCCACTAACATAAGTGGGAACTCTCAAAGCCACTTTGCCATAAAATATGGTATTTTACAACTACCTGAGTAAGGAAGATTTGAACCTAATTCTGAGTCATGCTTACCTGTCACTTCCTCTAAGATACAGCTGACAGACCCAAGCCAGGGCTCTCCAGGGTTAATGCTGAGTGACAACTGCAAAGGGTAGCTTTCCGGCTCAGTGTCCTTAGTCCCCAGGGTACCAACCCATGCCACTGCGCTCCACCCCGAGCATGCAGTCATTGGCAATACATCCTTATGCTCAAAGAAAATGGGTTTTCAGGAACTATAAATAGGAGGTCTAAAATAGATTTTTCTCTCTGACTATAAAATTTCCCCATCCTATGAGTCTTTGACTCATTGTTTAGGGAAGTTGGGCAAATAAGAAGGATATTCTTAGTATGAAAAAGTAAATGGTTATCAGCAGGCAGGATTTTAAGAAACTCCCGGGATTTTTTTTTTTTTTTTTTTTTTTTTTTTTTTTTTTTTTTTTTTTTTTTTTTTTTTTTTTTGCCCCATGGCTTGAAAGGTTCTTGCCTCAAACTGAATAAACAAAACATTATCTCTGTGGTTAGGTTACTAATAAGTGGTCTTCAAGTTAACAAAACATTGGTACCCTGAGAGCCTAGCTGGATGAGGGAGATACTCCAGAAAGGACAAGAGATGGCCTCTCCTGGCCTCGAAAGGATGGAGTAAACCAGTGAGCTGAGAGGGAATACTGAGCCTCCAAAGACTACGACCCAGATGCCTCGAGTTCTGTTTTACACTCTCGCCAACTTCTTGTGAGAGAGCTCCCAGGGAATGTCTCTGAAATGAATATGGTTTGATGAGGTTCTGTGGGGGAGGTCTGCAGCAAGGCTAACTGAGAGGCCCTAGCAGACCACTGACCCTCAACAACCTGAGGCCTCCCAGGGGCTTTGGTTTGTAGGCCAGACAGAGGGATGGCCGGGTGAGTCCTCCATCCTTGGCAAGTGGTGTTTACCCCACCAGCCTGCTCAGCATCACACAGACTGCTTTCATGTCTGAGGTCGTGCGAATATGGCCTGGACAACCAGTGGGCACGTTGTCTATGAAGCAGTACCCCGTTTTACACCCCTTTCCCATAGTTTTCTCTGACACCTCCCCCGCCCCCACCAAGTTCAGACAGAATGTGGGGTGTCCGCCACAGGCACTCAGTTCATCGTGCTGGGGGGGAGGGGCTGTGACCCCTCAGCCTCTCCTCCCACTGTTCTATCTGAGACTTCATTTTCTCTGACTCTGCTGTCTGTCAGCCAACTTCCTCGGCAGGGCTTTCCTCAGCTAATCCCCTGGCTTGGTGCCCCTAACTTTTGTTATTAAATGAGTATAAATGGCAAATTCCTTGAGCCTCCCTGGCCTTCCTTCTCGGAGATTTTCTATCCAAGTCCTCTTGCGCATAGCCAAGTCAGCGTTGCAGCCCTTTAGTATCAGACTGTCCAAGGAGGCTGCAGCCCCAGGCTGGGCCCCCCCACTTAGAGATGGGCAGCTGGAACAACAGGGGGAGACCACACGACGCGTTGGGAACCTTCTGTGCCTCCATAGAGTCTTCTTAACACAAAGCGGAACAAGATTGATGAATAGAAGAGACTTCCTCCAAACGCTAAGACATGATGTTCCTTTCTGCCTTTCCAGGAAAGGACAGGAGTTCCTAGGGGCCACAGGCTTTCTAGGACAAAGATGTTTCAGCAAGGGAAGACAGCAGACATTGGTGAGGCAGAGGGGTGTCGCCCGCTGTCTGCCTTACTCTCGGAGCACACGGTTTAGCCAAAACAAGGCAGGGGCCCAGGGATCTGTGTTTAGCCAGAAATAGTTTAAACAACTCCCCTGAGTTTTGGAGGCTATTTCTGGACTTGAAGGCAAAGGAGAAGAGGGAAAAGAATTGACTCCAGACCTAACTGCCTGTAGAGGGGCCTGAATCCCACCCAAATGCAGCAGTCTTTTTGTCTACACCTGCGATGAAAAAAACTCTGGAAGAATTCACTCTCAGCAGAACTGTAACAACAGACTAACAAGGAGGCTCTTGAGACCTTTGCTCAGACCTCCCCACGGTGAACGCCAGGAAGCACCAGCACACCACTGTGTAACCCTATGATCCTGTTCCCAATGCCGTGTCAGGGATATGCCCTCTCTGAGACCTCAGACAATTCACCTATCATAGCTACTTTTCTATTGCTGTGATCAAACACCATGAGTGTCTTAGTCAGGGTTTCTATTCCTGTACAACCATCATGACCAAGAAGCAAGTTGGGGAGGAAAGGGTTTATTCAGCTTACAGTTCCACATTGCTGTTCATCACCAAAGGAAGTCAGGACTGGAACTCAAGCAGGTCAGGAAGCAGGAACTGATGATGCAGAGGCCATGGAGGGATGTTTCTTACTGGCTTGCTTCCCCTGGCTTGTTCAGCTTGCTTTCTTACAGAACCCAAGACTACCAGCCCAGGGCTAGCACCACCCACAATGGGCCCTTTCCCCCTTGATCACTAATTGAGAAAATACCTTACAGCTGGATCTCATGGAGGCATTTCCCTCAACTGAAGCTCCTTTGTCTGTGATAACTCCAGCCTGTGTCAAGTTGACACGCAAAACCGGCCAGTACAATGACCAAAAGCAAATCAGGGAAGAAAGGGTTTATTCCATCTTAGAGCTTGTAGTCTATTCAATCAGGGAAGTCAGGGCAGGAACTCAAGCTTGGGACCCGGATGCAGAATCCCCGTGGCTTAACCAGCCTGCTTTCTTACAATACCCAGAACTACCAGTCCAGGAATGACATTGTCTACAGTCAGATCATCAAGCAAGCAAGCAACATATACACACACACATACACATGTGTGTGTGTGTGTGTGTGTGTGTGTGTGTGTGTGTGTGCATGTGTATCCCCCACAGGCTTGTCCACAGTCCAGTCTGGTGTGGTAATTTTCTCAGTTGAGACTCCCTTTTTTTTCTTTTTTTTTTTTTTTAATTAAA
>BDUI01003187.1:19399-35306 GCA_002335545.1 Apodemus speciosus | reverse complement strand
TCCTCCTCCTCCTCCTCCTCCTCACTTTTTCTCCCTTTGGGAACTCCCAGTGCTAAAAACAAGCTTTCTGAGAACCATATTTTTCTGGGTTAAAGGTGAAAAATGCAGCCTTTCCTCCAAGTGGAAAGCACTCCCGCCCGCCAGCTCCGGGCATATGTCCGAGATCCTTCCTCCCACTTGGAGAGGTGGGAAAGGGGGGAGGGGGGAAGAGGTGTCGGAAAGCAGAGGAGGGGAATCGGAAGGAAAGGCCGGTTACTGTGGACCTGGGGCGGTTGGTGTGTGGAAACCAGTGGGCCTGTTTGTGTTGGAGCAGCTCGAGGCCCGAATGGAACCGACCAGGAAGTGAAAGGGAAGTAAGAAAACCGAGCAGGGACCAGGTCAGAGCAGTGACAGACAAGCTTGACAGGGGTTCCCGGGAGGAGTGCAGGGAAAAAGGCAACCCCAACCCTGTAGATTTGTCTCAGGGAGATCCACGTGGGTCTAGAGAAAATACACAAGGTTATTAAAGTCCGCTTTAATAGAAAAAGCTCTGTGTTCCCATCATCTCCGCTTAGAGCATGTGGAAGGTTCCGGGGAGTTTTCTCAGATTCAGATAACGGGGGGGGGGGGGGGGGGGGGGTCTTTTCAGGAACTGATGATGCTTCACGGAACCCTTTCTCCTCAGATGAGATTACATGGCACCCCAGTTCCCTGACCACTCCCTGAACCTTCTCCCCGGCCTGATACCCAGCCCGACTTCCCAATCTGCCTCTCACCACGGCAGCAACATAAAAACCAAGCCTACGGTCCTGCTCCCTGCCTGCCCCTCCTCAGAAAAGCACAGCTACCATATATCCGGCAATGGTAAGGGTAGGCAAACGAGACAGAGCTACAGAAGACAGGGTCAGGGCTACTGGCATTGAGCCTGGCCGTTCTCTCCTAGCCTCACGTAGATCTGCTCTCCTCAGTCCCAGTACTTCTGCGGAAGACAGCAGTCATGGGGACCGCCTGGTCTCTATGGCATGTCTTTCATTAACATGATCTGTTAGGGTGGACCTACTGACTCATTAATGGTCCTGATTTTTTTTCACCCCTTCTTGTATCCATGACAAGTCCCTTAGTAGGTCCTCTCACGATAGTCTCCTCTTTGCTATTGAATCTTTTTCTTTGTTCCTCAATTCTGGCGATGATGTTAATGGGAGGCAGGGGAAATGCTGTATCATAGTTCCAAACCTAGGACCAGTGCAGGAGCCTGGCACTGCTCTCTAGTGTTCCAACTCTCCTCCACTGTCATGAGACAGGCGTGCCAGAACCAGCCAGTTGGGCCCAGCACGATGAGGGGCACATAGAACAGATTCAAGTTTCCGTCCCATCTCAGACACTCTGTGCACGAGAAACTCCAGCAAAGTCTGGGAGAACTACCGTGTCAGGATCACCAAAGCCGGTCGAGCCTCCAGGCTGGCTACTCAGGCACAGGAGCTACTTACGGCTGTGAACCAGGGGCAGGGGTGAGGTGTGGGTGTTAGTTAGGCAGCCTTCTTGCGGCAAGATAATGGCTACACTTAGAGTTGAAAGCAACCTACCCACAAGTCCAGGCTAAGCTCTTCCCAGATCTCCTGCCCATTAGCACAGAGTGAGGTCTAATCCCTCAGCTAGAGGTTAAAGACTTGAGCCTCATAATTACATCTGCTATAAACTCATTCCACAGTGCCTGGGTTCTGTCCACAGACGGGAGGGGAGAGTCGTGATCCTCTATCTCTTATCTTCCGCTCAGACTCTGGATCTCTTCACCCTTCCGGAGCCTTCCACCTCACTCCTTTTGCACCTACAGGACCCTTCCTGCCTGTATTCTATGACCTTGTCCCTGTCCCCACCTCCCCTTAACCCCAAGTGCTTCCCACCCAGACGGGGCTCCAGAATCCACACACACTCCCAGGTCCTCATCCCTGGGTCACTGCCTTTCCCTGGGATAACACTTGCGTAGATCAACAACTCGCCTGCAGGACAATTCTCTTGGCCTCCATTCAGCTGGACATTTTGCTAAAATCACAATGATCATATCTTTTTTTTCCAGCGGCGATCTGTTCAAAATGTGCTACAAAAACAACTCTTATTTTATCATAGGAAGTACTGGCCCTGGGAGCCTCCAGGAGAAGGTGTTGGGGTGAGGGTGACTGGGAGGTAGTGGAGCTCATGCTCTACCCCAGGCCTCTTTTTTCAGACTGTCAGGTGATGTGGGGCAGGAGAGGGAGGTCCCTGGGACTGTTGCTATTACTATGATTCCTTGCCAAAAAGGCTCCTAAATGTAAGAGGCAGAAGGTTGGAGTGTGGGGCAAACCTCTTTGGTTTATTTAGCCATCTCTTAGAAGTCTTGATATGCCTGAAAACTGTGCTTTGCACAAAACTCAAGTCTCCTGAATGAATGCTGCACAAACAAGAATAGAGTCGTGCCTGAGACTAATTATAGGCTCTTTCAGGAGTTGGATCGCATTGCCTTCCACTTATAGGGGCAACACTCATCTCACCTTTCTCTTAGTAAGTCCTCTTATGGGGACTAGCCAGGGAGCCAGCTGTCTGTAGTCATGCGTAGGCATAGCACGGGGCACAGCTGATGGTCCAGAAGAGGAAAGCAACCTTCTCTGTCGGGTCCAGATCCGCAGACCCTGCTGAGGACACAGCCCTAGATCCCACACAGCCTTGGACTCTCTAGTAACCTTGTTGTCCCTTTGCAGATGTGGCCTCGTCACGATCAGTCAGATCTCCACGAATGACTGAATGAGTTCTTCCTCTTTCCCTTATTCCTGTTTATTACAGACACTTTCCCTTTCTTAAAACAACAATGGTAATGACCCAGCTCGGCGATACATTCCTTTTCATCTTTTCACTTTGGACAACAGCGTCATAATCATCTCCCTGAACCATCAGCATTTACTGAAAGAGAATGGTCCCTTCTCCCAGTGGTCTACCCTTGTCACTCACTACCACTCCTCTGACCTACAAAATGGCCCAATCCCATCTCCTTTGTGAGAAAGCTAGTAGGAAGGTGTGCCGTGATTAGGATCGGCCACTAACTTTCAAAAAGCACACCATGAGTGTGGACAGACTGTGGCTATAAAAATAGACACATACAAAAAGTACAGCTACAAAACCAGAGGGCCCACTTTCTCCTATCTGCATCGTCAAAAAGAATATTTGCATTAGAGGTAAGCTTGGGGTAAGTAGGCCACAGTCCGCTTATTATTCTATGTTTAATTTACCCCCAACATTTATTTTCATGGACTAGTCGGAGCACATTGAGTCAGCCAGAGAGGCATGGAAGGGGTTAATCTACACAATCCATAGACCAAGATCAGAAGTATGAAGTTCAGAGTCACACAGTCTTTCTGCTAGTGTCATAAGTCAGGGAAGAGCAGAAATATTTTAATACTATTCGGAGGGGTGTCTCTCCTTCTCTGTCTTGTCTCTTTCTCTCTCACTTGCTCATTCACTCTTTCTCACCCAGTCTGGCTCTCACTCTCTTTAACACAACCCAGCCATTGAGCCACAGCAGAGAGTTTCCAGAGCTTGCAGCGACGTATCACCTCTCACAGACTCTACATGTTGAACGACAAAGTCCAATGCTTCTTATCCACAGAAGTCCTTTGAGTTTGGTCCACAGGGCGTTAACAGAGAAGGCCACCCAGAGCCTTCAGTCTTGGCTCTCACCGGGGTGTACTTTGTCCTCGATGAGAGTAAACACACCTGATTTCAAGACCTCTGAGTGCAGCATCAGGCAGGGTCTCTGGGCCCCTGGGATTTCAGGATAGAGGCTATGGCCCTTGGGCAAGGCCAGCTGGTGTTACTTAGCTCCACAAGTGTTGATGTTCTTCCCATCCACGGCATCTTCCACGAGGGAAATGTGGTAATCCGTGGACAGCGTGAAGTGGGAGATGCAGCCCACAAGGCCTCGCATGTATTGTCTGTTCGTGTGCAGAGCGATTTCCTTCATTCCACCTGCAAGGAAGCGAAGGGGGTAGGGGTGGGGGAGAATGAACCAAGAAGAGGTGTCACCTGTTGGAGATTCTTTACGGTCTACTTGAGTGTCCCCTGGCCAAAGACAGGGTGTCTCATACATCACAGATAATAGATTAATTTTGATCAGTTGAATACACCTCTGAAGGCTACAAAGGCTGATCTCAGGTGTGATTTCTGGCTCAGCTGACAACCTTAAAACCAAATAGTTCTCCAACAGAGTTTTAAATGTCTCATGACATCAACAATAGGTGCTGCCTTGGCTGCTTTTAATTAAGCTCACTTAAAAAAAACCACACACACACACAAAAGGTACCAATTCATGCCTTCTTCTTTTTTGTTTGTTTGCATAGTAGATTATTAGCCATTTATAGGAATTCTACTCATTCTATTCTGAGAGAGGACACACGCAGATGGATCCTCCTTCCTCAGAGAGAATTCACGTGGCTATATTTAGAAAGTTCCTATTCTATAAATAAAAAGTGTGTGTGTGTGTGTGTGTGTGTGTGTGTGTGTGTGTGTCTGTTTTCCTGATGGATCACTCCAGAGCACAAAAGCAATGTGAGTGAGTCCCTTCCTGCCACCTCAGCCATGAGTCAGAAGTTCAGAACATGGAAGAATGGACTATTTGGACAGCTTCCTGATTTCCAGGTATTTGATTGACCCTGTGGAGTAGACAGCCCTGGGACAACAAATAAAGGTCTAATGAGGGAAAGGAGGAAAAGGTCTGACAGATTAAGCTTTGGTCAAGGTCACTTACCCACATACAGAGGCCCATTGATGTTAAGTTGCCGCATCATGCCAGGTGATTTGCCTGTTCTGGCTCCGTAGTCATCCACCGTAATCTTCCCAGACTGGCCATCCCTGCAAAGCAAAGCAAAGCAAACTGAAACCAAACGAAATAAACTATTATGATTGGAATTTATGCAATCATTTCCGTTTAGAGGTATGAAAATACCTACTATGTGCTAAGTAATGATGTTGTTACAAATACACATACACATACACATACACACACACACACACACACACACACACACACAGAATGCCAGCTTTTGTAGTCCCATCGGAAGTGGGACCATCCCGAGCTCGTTTCCTGATACCATCTCTTCATTCACTGAGTTTTCAAGAATTTCTTCCTGCTATGTCTTCTATAGTTTAGAAATGATTTTTATACCCTCGTACCTGGATGCTATAATGGGCAATGACCTTCACAATTTGTCTGGTTTGCACTGCCCCTCCCCATTACTCTAAACAATGCCGGCTTACTTGATCTCATCGATTAGGAGCATATTTTCATTTTTTATATTTCTGAGTTGAAGACAAAATGTACTCCATTGTCTTTGTTACTCATTGTGGCATCCTAGAGCAAGGCAAGACCTCCAAGCAAAGGAACTGGTTTTCCTCAATGGTGTGTCTTGGGCATCTTGAATAGTGTATGGTTCGTAATAACAGATGGATGAGCCAATGAATCTGTAAAGCTTAACATCCATACATGAAATGGTAATAACTAAGATCAACTTATTGTGTGTACAGACCATCTGTTATACATGCAAAGCACAGGGGCACAGGGGCCTGACACACGTCTTGCCCTATTGGGGTTGACCAAAGGGGCATGTTGCTGTGGCTATCCATCTATTATCATATGATTGTTTTTACGCACAAAAATGAGAAAAAAATACAGATCTTAAATTTCTGTGAATATGAAATGTTATAAAGCATTGTGTCTAAATTATCTGGCACAAGACATTGGATAGATGAGTTATTTCCTCTGCTCTATCAGGAGTCATGCTTGCAAGACCAGGATCATTCAAAGCAAGACAGCGTACAAAGCAGAGCCCACCTCCTCTTAGATTCCCTCTCTTGTTTATTTTCCTATCTCTGACCTGAAGCCTTCCATAGAGAATTAGATCAACCCAGTCCTTCTTGTCATATGTGGTAGATAACTATAGCCTTGACTCACCCAGTTCCCACTAGGCCTGCCTGCTCACCATTCACAACGTATGAGCCGATACTCCAACCCCTCCAGCTCCTGGCCGCATCTCCTATTCAGCCCTCACTGAAACCCAAGTCATACTAGACATGAGATCGATTGTGTCAACAGGAGGGGCTATGTCTACCAAGCTGTGTGCACACGCAAGCCTGATGTTCTGGCATCTGCGTTTCTTCTGAGAGAACATTCCACTACAGTATTTCTCCCAAGCATCTGAAATCCTTGTGTGTGGGCTACATCATGGGGTAGAACAGAAATGTTTTTTGATTTTAGGTTCTACCCACAGCAGTTTATATAGTTTTGGGAAATGCATTTAACATCTGTTTCCTTACATGTCTAGGAATGGACTGGTATCCACAGCATTGTGTGTTCTCACATACATAATCAAACCACAATAATTATGAAAGTTCGTCTACAGTGTATGATTCTTCTACCAACCATTTTGACCCACGGATATAATGAGCAGGGTATATTGCCTGGTGTTCCTGGGGCAGCTGTTGGGATTAGCTGAGGTTGGACTTGAGAACCCAAACATTTTCACATTCCTTTGGAGATGCCTGTGTGCAACCTCTTTTGTAAATGAGGGAGAGAGAAATGGGCCTTTCACAAGCTGAATGCTAGGACATGATTTGAAGTTAAGTTGGACTCTGAATGTGACCTGTTTTCTAGAAAAAAATTGAGATCTAATATGTAAATATGCATTATGGAAAATCATTGTTTTTTTTTTTTTTTCAACAACCGGAGATTTGGCTTATTGAGATCCCTACAGATACATCTGAGCTTTAGGGTGCCTGGCAGCAGACAAACACGGGTCTGTGTCTGTGTCTGTGTCTGTGTCTGTGTCTGTGTCAGTGTCTGTGTCTGTGTCTGTGTCTGTGTCTGTGTCTGTGTCTTCATATCCCTTCCTAGGTTCTAAGGTAGACCCCACAGTCAGTGCAGGGGTCTGAATAAGGATGGTCTTAACACAGCCTACAGGGAAGCAGAAGATGGAGTTGACAATACTGAGCCCCCATGGTCCACCTGCTAATTCCCCCGCAAGGGTTATAGGACATTTTCAGGGAACTGACATCCAAGTCTCAACCCCTTTTCTCTTGGACTAATTTAATGTGCAGTATCGACACTGCTGATATGAACTTGCTTTTTATTTTTCTAAAAACATATTGTTAGGAGTAAGGACACACCTGGCAAAATTATAAAGATACAGGAGTGATCGGTCCAAAGTTAATTAAAAGTCAGGATGGCAATTAGCATTAGGAAGGAGGCCACAGATATGTCATGGGGGCTAGGTGATTGTATGTGACTTCTAATGCTCGGATAATATTCTTTTAAAGGGGGAATTGCCTATGCAAGGGCATTAGAGCATTCTTTAAGGTCTTCATGGCCTCAAATTCTCATTGTGTGAGACGTTAAGGCCCCACCCCGATTTAGCCACTAACAGGTGTTTTCTGCATATAACAACAAATACTGTCAAGGATGTGAACCAAAGGGACCCCTTATAGATGGCTGGTAGGAATGTAACTAATTTAACCACTGTGGGAATTAAAATGGAGACACCGCAATAAGTCTAATGTTCCAGCTGTGCTACTCCTTGATAGAACCCCAAGCCCTACATGTCATAGGATACTTGATCATCAATATCTATTGCAGCGCTGCTCAAAAGAGCCTCAATACTAATAACTGTAGCCAAGTTACAGAAGCGACCTAGGTCCCAGGCAACCACACAAGCTTAGAGAAAATGTGATATGTCTGTATTTTTTTCAGCCAGAAAGAAAGAACAAAAATTATATTTTTCAGGAAATGTATGCTCCTGGATAGAATCATATTAATCAAATCAAGCTTGTCTCGAAAAGATGAATATATGTATCTTTTTCTCTTTGGGTGGTCTCTTTAATTACATATAAATAAAATTATATATGTATATATGATATGGAAGTAGAAGTAAGATGGCCTAAGCTGACAAAGAGGGCCAAGGGAAAGGGTTGGGAGGGTGGATGTATGGTGCGGATGTGCTCAGCATACATTATGCACTTGTATAAAAATGTTCTCATGTACAATATGATGGTAAGTGAATACACACAGTAAAATTTGCTAAGTGTTTTCTCCAGGCCATCTGCTTCCATTCAGAACCAGCGTAGGGGTTCATTTTCTCCCCACTGATCAGTTGAGGGCATTGGGTGGCAATGAGGATGCTAGGGAAAGGTGATTTCGAAGGCAGTAAGGCTGAAAGAAAGCTAGACACACATTTGTCCGCTTGTAGCCTGGCTCTGTCTCCCTTTTTGCAGATGCTCACCTGACCGCCTTGACTCGGTGCCACCGGCCATCGCTGAAGGAACCGTTCACCATGATGGAAGCTACACCGCTGCCCAGGTTGTAGCTAAAGGTTTCAGGGGCAAAGAAGGAAAGAAACGATGAAACACACAGGTGCAGGGAGCTGCCCATTTGCACAGGCTCTCGCTGCCAAAGGTCACCTAGGATGCAATGTCCTTAACCCAGGTAACCAGGCTGGCACAGAAGGTGGTCACTTTCCAGCTTAGTACACGAATGCGGGACATTTTACAGTTTCAGTTGTGGTAGGGTAAGCATTACACTTCACCATCTAAGCTATTCTACGTGTACCTTTCAGGACTATCAAGAATATTCATATGTCACTAACATTTAGGATACTTCCACCTTGCAAAATGGATACTACATAGTTCTAGCTCCACTCTCCCCCCCCCCCCCCCCCAAGCCCTGAGCGCCACCCTTCTATTCATTCGCTTTGACTAATCCAGATACCCAATTAAGTAGAATCACAGGACAGGTGCCTTTTTGTGATGGCCTTATTTCACACAGTGTAAGGTTGTCAAGGTGATTCAGGCACAGGTATGGAAGCGTCGTAGCTACTGCACTGGAATTAATGAGAAGAGTTTATCATCTGCACTGGTTTGCAGTGGTTCTCTGAAATTTCTGCCCACCATGAACCTTGGAATATGGCCTTGTTTGGAAAGAGGGTCTGATGCAGTTAGTTAAGATGAAGCCACATTGGGTTAGCAGGACATTCAATCAGTGTGACTGGTACCATTATATGGAAAACATCTGGACACAGGGGCACATGGGGGGAAATGACCTGTGGTGATGAAGGCAAAGGCTGCAACTATGCATCTCTCTATTAGCTAGCAACACCATGGACTGCCACCCAGCCCCAGAAATACCCACAGAACCCCCCTGCGCTGCCAAGGAAGCAGTTCTGGCAACATGTTGAATTTTGTGTTTCTAGTCTCCAGGAACTGTACAAACATTGATGGGGGGGGGGTTGTGAGGTGTTTGTTTTGCTGTTGTTTTTCTGTTTGAGACAGGATTTCTCTGTGTAATATCCCTGGGCTGTCCTGGAACCCACTTTGTATGTAGATCAGGCTGGCCTCAAATCCATAGAGGTCCACCTGCCACAATCCCCCCAAGTGCTGGGATTAAAGGTGTGTACCACCATATCTGGCCAAACATTGATTTTTAATGTTATAGATTTCATAATAATTTATTACAGAACTCCTAGGAAATTACTAAGCATTTTCACTTTAAGAATGAAAAAAAAAAAAAAACCAAACAAACAAAAAACAAAAACTCAGTATTCTAGAGTAAGCTGAACTGTGAAGAGATTAAGAGAATTTGCTTGAAATATAAAATGGAACGTCTTGTATTCTCTGCCCCTCCCCCTTACATATCAGACCTACCTTGTAGCATCTCAATTCCCAGATACTCTGACACCCTCACGGAATCGAAAGACATGAGTATGCATTCCCAAGAGAAATAGCCCTTTCCAGGCACTCACTGCTCATTCCATTATTTTAATTTAATTCAATCCAGCAAATATTTAGTGAGTGACTACTCCAGCTTGGGCAGGGGGCCAACTGCCTAGACCTTCCCTGGATAACACAATCAGACCACAGTGCTCAAACATCCAGAGAGAGGGGCCCACAGGGGCAGCTTTGTCTTCATTGTGGGAAGAGAGGTGTGTACATACTGAGTGGGGGAGAGGAGGGCTGAGATAATGTGTTGGTTCCTTCCAGAGACCCTTGTTCTGAGAACAGAGAAGAGAGAGCACTCAGTTTTCCCAGAGAAAGTTCTACAGCTTGTTCATTTCCTCACAGAGTACCAAAGAAACAACACTGAACCAAGAATGGAAGCCGCGGGACAAAGCTGTCACTGTCACCCTCAGATCTACCCCATTTTATAGCATGTATTCCCACATCAAGTGTCTCCTATGAAAGAATAGCCAGAACGTAAGGGTTTGGAGATTTCCTTATGTGGGAGCCAAAGGCTTCTTGAAGAAAAGAATGGACCTGGGCCTGTAGGATGGCTTAGAGGGTAAAGGTGCTTTCTGTGAATTCTGGCAGCCAGGGTTCAAGTCCCACGTCATGGTGGAAGGACAGAACTAGCTCCCACAAGTTACCCTGTAATCTCCACATGTGCATGCGCGTGCGTGCGTGTACACACACACACACACACACACACACACACACACACACACACACACACACACACGGACAATTTCAGCAACTGGAGAAAGAAACTAACTTAAGGTGCGAGTCCAGGATGGAATAGGGGGTTAGAAGGCTGGTAGGCATGAGAAGAGGCTGGCAGGGGATCCTCCGGGGCCTGGGGTGCAAGCAAAGCTGGTGGGAACCCGGTGGCCAGCTTGCTGGGGTCCCCAAGCACTGAATCCAGCTGGCAGCTGAGGGGGAGTCGGGTAACCCCGCCCTCTATCCAGCTCCTGTTTCAGTTCCCCTTTTCTGGGCACACTCAAGTACTTGAGGCCTGAGTGAGGTTAACCACAGGAAAACCACAAAGAAATGACTTTGAAGCAGCAAGCTGACAGGGGTGGGAAGAATTCCTCGTCACGTGACCTTGGGGCAACAAAGAGTGGGGAGCAATGGCGGGGTAACATCACAGGGGAGACGGCGTAGTAGGACATGCTCCTCACGTGTCTTGTCTACTCTTCAGCCACCGACCAGGACAGTGTCCCCCATCAGAAGGCTGAATCACAGAGCAGGTGTGATGTTAGGGGAGTCGCATTTGCTCTCCAAATGTCTTCTCTTCAAATTTAACAGCTTCGTGCTATCCATGCCTAGCTGGCCGCAACCCCACTGTCCCCAGCCCTGACTGACTTAAGCCCAGGAATTCAGTCTTCAGCCTCTCTATTCTCTCCTTTGTTACAATTCAAATTGATTCCTTACTTTTTTTCTTTTTTAACTGAACACTCAGAGATCCTCACTTTGTCCCTTGTTTAGGAGTGAAAGCTTAGCAAATCCTTAACAATAACTCCCCAGGGGGCTAAAGACCTGGAGCTCTAGGGGACAACTGATCCTTGTGGAGGAAATGGTCGCAATGCAGCCAGGTGGGGCTGCAGCCTGGGGATTGACGTTTCTAACGTTCTGCAGGGGTTGCTTGGTGGTAAGCGCCTTTTAGAGTCTCCACGCCCTGACTTTTCATATTTAACAAGACAGCCCCTACCTTTTAGAAATTGAGCTCTCACTCTTTTTTGGTAAGGAGATGAGTAGGGAGAAGGGGAGAAAGTGTCCATCTTTGTTTGTTTGTTTGTTTTGTCTTTTGATTTTTTTTCTTCAAGACAGCATTCCTTTCCTACAGCCTTGGCTGCCCTGGAATTAGCTCAATAGACTAGATTGGCCTTGAACTCAGAGATCTGCCTGACTCTGTCTCCCGAGTACTGGGATTAAAGATGTGCATCACCACCGCCTGACCAGGTAATTCTTTAACTTTTGCATCGTCATCCAGTTCACAACATGGAGAGCTATATGAACTCATTTAAAAGAAGTAAGAACAGCAGGGTGGACATGGTAAGTGCTTTCATCCCAGCACTAGGGAGGCAGAGACAGACAGAGCTCAGTGAATTTAACAACTTGGATTATACTGAGAGGTTCCGGTGTCAGCTAAGACCACAGTGAGACCTTGTTTCAAAAATAAAATAAAAATAGTATTCATTCACACAGACAGAAACACACATGAATTAAAATAATTGAAGAACTGAATCTTTTTAAAAAGTAAGTAAGGGCCTGGAGAAGATGACTCAGCATTTAAGAGCACTGGCTGCTCTCTTCCACAGGAGCCAGGTTCAATTCCCAGCATTTACATGGCAGCTCATAACTGTTACATACATGCACGCAAAAGCCCAATGCACATAAAAAGAAAGAAAGAGAGAGAGGGAGAGAGAGAGAGAGAGGAAGAAAGAAGGAAAGGAAAAAAGAAGGAAAGGAAGAAAGAAGGAAAGGAAGGAAGAAGGAAAGAAAGGAAGAAAGAAGAAAGGAAGGAAGAAAGAAAGAAGGAAGGAAGGAAGGAAAGAAAGAAAGAAAGAAAGAAAGAAAGAAAGAAAGAAAGGAAGGAAGGAAGGAAGGAAGGAAGGAAGAAAGAAAGAAAAACAGTAAGTGATTCTGGGCTGGCCTTATTAATACCACTCAAGAATTTACAAAGATCCAGGTGTGGGGTTGCTCTGTGGAGACAAGAGTCTGTCTCTCCTCCTTGCCTCAGAACACCACAAAGCAGCACATGCCCTCAGGCTTTGTAGCTAAAGCAGAGCAGATGGACCTTAAAGCCAAGGCTCCTGGAGTTTAGATTTTCAGATCTTCCCAAGTTGGCCAGTCTCGCTCCCACGTCTTCTAGTTCACGAGTGGGAAGCATGCAGGAGGGACACACTAGAACAAGGGGCACAGGATTGCTTTACAGAGGGCCAGTTAGTAACTCTTGAGGCTTTGCCAAACATCCTTTGAAGCTACCCCAGAGTGCCAAGGTGGCCTGAATACAGTGAGAGACAATATATAGACAAACTAGTATGACAATAGCCTAATAAAACTTGGAATGAATTGGCAAAAATGGAGAGTGGTGTAACTTTGCCTCTTGGGCATAGATGTCAATATTGGAAAAAAAAAAAAAAAAAAGATCAGGGGACTGGAATGAGGCTGGAGCCTTCAGCTCTTGCAAGCTCCAGCGGGGTGTGTTTGGGATGACTCCTGCATCCCTGTATTGCTGCACTGTTTGAGAAAAAACAAAAAACAAAAAACTTCAAGATGAAGTTACCTGAATACCAGGGCTCCGTCCCGAAGACCCAGGGAAATGAAGTCGCTGTTAGGTCTCATGGGGCTGTCCCCCCTCCACAGCAACAGACCGTCCTTGGCGGTTGTCTTAAACCTCATGAACGCATTTGACCTCGATCCGGACACCCTGGAGGAAATGCACAATCGGTGGAGTCCGTGAGATCAACCACCAACATCTGTTCTGAGTCATCCCTGCTTGCCTTCGCTAAGCAGCCAGGTGTGCAGATAAYCTGGCCTCTCTGCATCTGCGCACACCTGGCGAACAGAAGGAGCATCGCCCCTGCTGGTCTCACCATCCACAGACATTCTGGATGCTCACTGAGCAGCAGTGTCTGCTCTACAACAGGGCACTTACAAAGCAACGTCACAGTCCTAGGCAGGTGGCTTTTATACACTAGACTGTCTTTTCCTCTCTATTACTCCATGGCTCTTAGAGAGCAGACCCTCATTTTGCAACAGGAAGTGGGCTTCCCAATCGCCACAAAGCTCAAATCATTAGTTTCTCTGGGTTGTAATCATGGCAGTGGAAGGCCAGCATGGGTAGCAGTGACTGTCCTTGGGGCATTTCTGGATGGGGTGGGGGATAGGCAAGACCTGGGGACTCAAAGGAGGTGACCTGATAAAATGGCTGTTGGTCTTGAAGGGTGCCGTGACATGGTTATGAAGACAGTGGACACCAATCAAGATGGCTTCCGGGTTGTCTGCATTTCTGGGAAGAGGCCCCTGGGCTTCTGGGGCGCCCATCAGCTCCTAAGGCTAGTTTACAAATTCATCTGGCTAAAATGATCAGCATTTATCTGATGTGGCCTGAGGGTCTCCAGCAAAAGGTAAGGCAGGAGGAAATACAAGTTAACATTCCCACGAGCAAGGCACCTACTAGAACCTAAAGCCAAGGCTCCTGGGGTTTAGATGTTCAGATTTTTCACACGTTGGCCAGTACCACTTCTGTAGGTTCGTGTCTGCAGGTGGGTCGTACACAGTAGTAACAAACTAGAGCATGGGGACTGGATAGCTCATATTTTTTTTCTTACCCATTCTGGTAAGAAGAGCAGGGAGAAAGTGTTTTCTTTTCCATCCTCCCATTAGTGGTACCATAGCTCTCACTCCCTCAGGCTTAATTTTAGAGCTGTACAGTGCATTCAACAGCGAATGCTGAAAGAGAGGAGGGGGTTCTGTCTAGGCTCCCTACTGCCTGATTTAGAGAGGAAGGCATCAAGTTTGTCTTCCTCATCCAGAGGGCCACCAGGCCAGCTCCAGACAAGTTAACCCTGGACGGTTCTTTAGGAACTTGCTAGTCTCTGACTCTGAGTCATGCTCTTTCCCTCCCTTGGCAATACAGGCTGGCATCAGTCCGTCAAGCCAAATTGGTTTCTGTTATCAATGCTTGGTTTAAGAATGGACACATAAGGTATCGTCTAATTGACCAGGAGGAAGAAGTTTTCCTCTTTGTAGTGAGAGTCCTTTTTACTTCTATAGGACATTGCCTGATTTGATAATCATCAAATGTGTGATTCTCAAGGAATGAGAAGCTAGGGAATATGCTGAAGGTACCACAGCAAACATGGATGAGATTTGGGGTCTTTGAGGATGCTGCTGCTTCTCTGGATTAATCATCCCAGTTCTATATGGGCTGTACTTGTTATACTAAATCCTCTTCCTGTTTAGGACATTTTAGGCTGAGTTTTATGTTCCTTGACCCTCTAAAGGTATTACATTGAAGTAGATYATGAACACTTTTATTTGAATAGGTTCACAGAGGTGTACAAGTGCCTATCCACACACGTCCATGCACGTGCTCCAGCAGAGTTGCTCTGACTTGAGGCTTCTCCATCTCCTTCTGCCACCTCAGCTCTAGCTCCCTTAGCAGTTGGTGTCCTCTGGTTAAGCACTAGAGGTTGAAGACACAGACTACTTGCATAGTCTGCTTTCACTCTGCTTTCGGGGGAGCTGGGTGCTGAATGACCTTCTATTGTTGGTAGGAAAGAGTCAAAGGCAGAAAAGGGTGCTCCTCATCAAAATTCTCATTCCAAGGCAACAAACRGAAGTTGTGATTAGAGAGGTGAAGCTGGGTCTATCTCCTCCCACAAGACCACACCTCTTAATCCTTCCTAAACAGTTCCTCAACTGGGAACTAAACATTCAAATATACAAGACTACAGTGGCTATTYTTATTCAGAYCACTACAATAGCCTGCTATGCCTACAGTCACCCCCAAGCAACTCAGAAAAAGAGTTTTCAATTAGTCTTGCTTCTCCATACTCTAAGTTCTATCCTAAAGCAGGGTGGCTTTAAAGATTTTTTTTTTCATATCAGTATGCATCCAAACTAAAGGGGAAGAAAAATTCTAGAACAATTTTGCTGGTGATTAAAGGCTGATGAACATCTCCAATGTCAAAGGACTGGGGGACAAACTGACGTTGCCAACAGCAAGCTTGGCTGAAGCTTGAGGAKTGCTGTAAGAGCCAGCCTCAATCCTTGCCACATAGACAGGCTGCTTGAAATTCTAGCCCATTCCTGCCCCCAGGGAACAAGWGCTGTAACTTGAGCATTTGTATCATGTCTTCTGTCCTTATATCATGCCCTTCTGTCCACACCAATAGAAGTGAGCAGTYTTCACTGTATGGGGCAGGGCCTCAGGAGGACAGTGGACCTTTGAAGACATAGTTACTGCTCTGGCAGGAAGTGGCTCTGAACTTTTTGGTTAGGAGCAGCTGAACCCTTCCACAACTGGCTCCAGGAGGATCTGCAGGCTATGGCACAGAATAGCCGAGAGCTAAGAACCCCCTGTAAGGTCAAAGGTGGGTGTGTATGATGCGATCATACTCCAGCTTTAGGACCACCC
>BDUI01003186.1:43030-65897 GCA_002335545.1 Apodemus speciosus | reverse complement strand
ATGAAGAAGAACAATGGAGGTTAAAACAGCCAAAATAATTATACACATATATAAAACTGTCAAAGGAAAAACTAAAACCAAATTTAACTAAAATTCATCCAACATAATTAAACTATTAAGAAAAAGAATAGAACATGTTACCTTCTGAGACACAGCCTCAGAAGTTTCCACAGCCATTGTGACATCCAGAAAGGCTGACTCAGCCTCAAAAGGAGAGGAAAGAAGGTCCATCTCTTGGGAATGACAAGATCCTGGGAGGGCACATGAGACAGAAATATTTCAGTCATTTTTAGAAACTGCCACCTATCGTACTAGGGGATAGAGATCTCTTCAGGGAGTCTCTAGGGGTTTGATACCAAMTATCACTAGGCATTAGGGACACTGTCTTTCAAAATAATTCCGCATTCTACTCAAGTGTGTACAAGTCACCCACAGAGATAGTATTCTCTCTGACCTGCAGGCCATTCACACAGAAAATGATCACACATATCTCAAGTGCCAATTGCTCGAGTTGCCAGCACTCTCTCATCTGTGCAGTGAGCCATCTCTGGAGTCTCCTTCAGGAAATGACCCACTCACGAGGAGGATTCGTCATGCCTGGGGCACTTTATAAATCCGATCAAGCTGCGTAGGAGACTGTAATTCTATGAGTAATGCTGCTATGAGGTGATGTCATCAGGGCAAACTCTGATCAAGGACATACGGCGAGGGATGTCTGTACTCTGCTTGGACTATCTGCCCCATAGGGCTTCAGGCCCACCTTCATCAGGGCAACCTGAATGATTGATCCATTAGCCCCGACACTTCGCTGGGGTGGAGTGGGGTCTGATGRTTGATCATGGTCTGTACCTGTGGAATTGGCAGAACTGCCCGATCTGGGTTCCCCTCAATCTCAACAAGGAGTAAAAGCACAGGAAGGAACTACACTGATCGGTATACAGATGYGATAGGAAGAGCAGGGCCTGGGTCCTCCTCTTGTTCTTCTACTGCCCAGTGTGCCCACCTGACGCTGTTGCCTCCCTTGTTATATAAATGGTTCCCACCTCACTGTAAGGCATGTTAAGGGATGAGGACCCAGGGGTGTGGGTTCCAGGGGCCTCTCTTTTCCCTCRAAGGTAAGTACATGTTTTTGAAGATAAGTGCTAGGTTCTTGAGGGGCCCTTGGTTAGGACCCCAGGTCATAGCCCTGAGRTCTTTCTGTAGCCCCAACCATTCTCAGAATGGAGACCTATGGCTATCCAAGATCTAGAGGACCTGACACCGAGGCTAGGTGACAGAAAGGCATTGTGAGTACCCCAGCAAGTGGGAGGTGYTTTCTATGTCTGGATGATGTTTTCCATCTCTGTCTATGTTCTTGATGGAAACCAYGGTTTGAGCCTTRAGASYCACCTCAGCTGCCTCCRAGGCYTATAAAGATAGATGAGGGCYAGCTCATTCACTCCAGTTAACRTTCTCTGAAGYCCYRTGCCTGSGAGGYGTTCARAATGTGTGGGTGCTGGGCAAACTCGGAATACTCCCATCGCTGTCCCCATTCTCCCCTCACRTCRGTAGCCATGCCCTTATTTGGCTCATTACTGAGTCCCTCCTTACCTTACCTTGACTCATAAGCATCATTTTCCAGAACTCAGCCCCAAGATGGCTCAAAGTAGGATACCWGGAGAACCTTACCTGTGCAGGTCTGACTGAGCCCCACATGCCCAGACACCATTCTTTGCCTGCCTCCTGCCTCCTTACCCAATGACTGGCCATCCCAGCTGTGGAACTATATGTCCCTTGCCTCCTGTCCTCTTTAAAGGGAACTAACTTCTCTGCTTGGCCAAATTTTAGGCAGGCTGCTCAAACTTTTTCTAGACCCCAGGCACTTTCTTTTATGACCCAGTTTTGGCAATAACTCTCCAGTCTTGAGATCTAAGTGGGTTCTTGACCTACCATCTCCCAAGTGATATTTGATCACTGTGTCTTGTCTTTAGCATGAGCCTGCCAGATTGGTCTAGGCAAAATCTCCCTAACTCCAAACACTTTCTAATTCTCCTTTCCCTCCTCCTTTTCACCTCCATTTGTTTCCTCCTCCTCCTCTTCTGTGTCTCTGTGTGGGTGGGACAGTGCGTGAACTGGTTTGCATGGGTGCAAATGTCTATGCAGACATTATGTATCCATCAAAGGCAAACACTCAACGTCTTCCTTGACTACTTTCCACCTTGTCTTTGAGACAGGGTCTTTCTCTGGTTGGCCTCGTGGTCACTGTTTCTGTTAGACTGGCTGATGAGCGAGCTCTCGGCATCTGCCTGTCTCTGCCCTCCACGTTGAGGTCATAGATGTGTGCGAGTGTCCAGTGATTGCAGGAGTGCGGGGCATCCGAGCTCAGGCCTTCCTCGTGCTTGCCAAGCAAGCTCTTTACCYGCCGATGCACCTCCCCAGGCCCTCTTGGCAATTTCCTGTCTTCCACTTGTGCATGCGCACATTGTCTTCCCACACATTCAAGTTATACTTAGAATTGATGGGTCCTGTGTTGCCAAGGTTCACCCTGACCAGAGGGGCAGCTAGCTTAGGCCCAGATTCATTGCCCTACAGAAATTGGAACAATAAATATTGTAAGCACCTAAGCTGTGTTTGCTTTTTGCTTTTGTTACCCAGAAATAGCTAACCCACACAAGGAAGACAGAGGATCCCACAGTTGGAGTGCAGTTWTGAAGAGTGTCAGGGATGGGTTATGTGAAAAGATAATTGAATAAGGGAGAGARGGAGCCCTGGGGCCCTGGGGCATGCTCGGTTTGGAGACGCCCTCTGAAGAGTGCTGGGGAGACTGGGGTGGCTGGAATAGATCAAGAGGGATGAACAAGGAAGAAGAAGAAGAGTAGACGCACATTAGCATTTGTGCTTCACCTTGAAGCTGGAATCTTAAGAGTCTGGGACATGCACAGTTCAGACATCCATGTAGGTTGGTTACAGAGTGGGTAGCAGTGGAAATGGCTGAGATAGGAGATTTACCGTAAAGGATACCGCAGGGTACTCCACAGGAGTGTGAAAGAAGAGGGCCACGTTCCCTCAAAGGAGAAAGTGATGGCAGGCAGGTTTCGGGGAGTCCTGGATATTGGGGTCCTCAGGAAAGGCCAGGAAGCCTATTTAACCTTGAGGTAGAAGATGAGTCAGAGAACCTGACGTTTTTAGACTGTGGCTAAAGGGAGGCTCAGGGAAGGCATGGAGGAGATGCCGAGGGAGAAGGAAGGTGAGGGGCTTGGTACTTAGATTTCAGGGGAGGATGCTAAGCCAAGGAAGAGGCTAACTGTTGGTCACTGTGGGCCATCATGAACTCAGGTACAATCAGATGCCCTGATGGTATCGTGGAGCCCTGCAGGGTGCAAGGGTTGAAYCCAAATGCCCAAACTTACACATTTGGAGCAGTTCTACCACCASGAGCAGCAGCGAAATGAGGTGTGGCTGAAGGGAAGAGGCAGTCAAGCATTGAGCTGTTCAAAGACACATAATAGYGGCATCCTTGAAGGCAGACAGGAGGGCTTTATGGCCTAGGRGMTTGGGGGGCACCCAGAGTACGAAAGTGAGTGAGCACGAAGGGAACAGAGTCCCCTGTGCTGGCTGGGAAATCAGACTATCGGCCTCAGGAAGTTCTTGGCAGGGACGGGGTTACAGGTGAGCCAGGCCCGAACATCTGGACAAGGTAAATTTTCATTCTTTTTTCCCCCTCTTTTGGAAAGGTGTTATTTTCCCCACAGATGAAAATGTGTTAAAGGGGTGTTTTCTACCAACTCAGGAAAAATGAGCTACCCTTTCCAGAGGCCAAGGATAATGTGCTGCATGTACCATGTCGGCAATGCCACACACGAATAGGATGTGCCAAATGCCAGCCAGAATTGCACGGCGCCTGGGCACTATAATGGGCACCATCCCCAAACTTGGTGACTGTGAACAGAAGAGAGCGAAGCAGGAGGTGTCTGGTCTGGATCCTCAGTTTACCAAAGAGGAGCAGGACCTCACGTGGGCACGGAGCTCACTCTTCTCTCCCGCCATCCCCTGAAGATCAGGTTGCTTCAGGAAAGCATCCACAGATTTGGAGCCAGGAGTTGGTCCCCAGCCACGAGTTTGATCCTCAGCCAGGTTTTGCTCTTTGTTAAGAGATGAAAAGGCTCCAGGCTGTTATCAACAGAGACTATCTGGGGTCTGAGTTCACTGTGGGGTCTCAGGAACTAGATACCATCAGTTCAGCTGCCTGGCGGATGTGAACGGAGGTGGCGGCTACACTCTGGGCCCCTGACCTCAAGCTGGCCACCCAGGGCTCTCGGGCGCATAGCACACGGAGAGCAGGTTGAATGACCGGGGAGGAAATGAGCAGTCTGGTGGCCTCCAGCGGCTTCCACCAGCCCCAGTGGACAGCTATGAGCGGGGTGATTGGGAGGCAAGTGGAGGTTTGATCTCCCATCCTCCAGATTGGGCTGCATGGCTATCAGGCGTCCTGTGTCCTGAAGCAGGTGTGAACTCCCAGCTGGCCTCATGGCTGCGGCTGGATGTTTCCATTCCTGTTTCTCAGCAGGACTCCCCTGTCCCGGGAGATGAGCAGGGACATACTGATGGACTTACAGCCGGCGAGTATTTGGAGGACTCCATGCCTCACTCCCATTGCTGTAGACCACCAGTCACACAGATTTTCTTAATGGGATAAAGAAAATAGGAGTGCATCCCGGGGGGTGGGGGGAAGGGTGGTGGTGTTCCTAATCTCCTTCGCCTTGCAATCTGCACCATTGAAGCCAAAGGTTGTCCAAATTCCCAGCTTGTCTTAAATCCACTGTAGGCAAATTATACAGATTCAGTAAAAGTCTCAGCCGTCAACGGCCAGTTAGCTGAGAGAGTTTGGGAAGGGTCATGTTCTTGACAAAGAACCAAATGTAGCTGGCATTTCCAGGTTCTCTCCATCTCTTCTCTTCATACATTGAAGGTGGGACGTGATGATAGGAGAAGCTGGGTCACCCACGCGGTAACTATGAAGCAGAGCACAGGCCTGAGGAGCTAAGTGCTTTGTGAGACAACGCTCTGATTGGCTGAACTGTAGGCTGCAGTCCCCCAGCTCTGTGAATGGCAGCAAAGCCTTCTTTGTTTAAGCTGCTTTCCTTGGAACCCTTGCAGCTGGAAGAGGCATCCCACCACTGCAAGCCAAGCCTGCTGCCAGCTTCAGGCAGGCAAGAGAAACCCTGGCTTCACTCCCATTGCATCTTGAGAGAAGAAGACAATATGCTGGGTACTTCCACACAAAATGAGCATTTGAACACTGTCCCATGCACTCGGGATATTACTTGTTTGCTCTTACCGTCAAAGCTATGGTGGGCAGACTCTTTATGTTGGAAATGAGGCACAGAGGAATTGGGGATGCGGTCCAGTTTGAAAAGCCGTGGGGCAGGTGTGATTTCAGAGAGTCTACACCACAACTGGTTCTTCTGCCCAACATACACCTGTCTCCATCTGTGAGATGAGGAGACAGTGAAGAACAATCCAGCCACACATGATGTTTCATTCTGCGTCTCATGGCTACCACACTTTCTCCCTATGGACCACTCAGGGGAAGCCAGCAAAAAGCAGTGATTGTGAGAGGTTAGGAGGACCCTGCACGCGCCTGGGCAGGTGGGACCCTTGGCATATCTGTTCAGGGCATCTCTGGTAAATATGGCTAAAATATGTTCTGTCCTCTCTTCTTGCTTCATTATGAAATCAGACTCGCTTGCTTCTGATGAACACCCTTTCCTTAATTACATTTAAGACTACTTTAGTGTATCTCAAGGAAGCTGGGTAAGGTTGTGGGCTGGATGAGCTGGTTGTCTCTTTTGACCTATTATGTCTTCTTACTTTAAAACATTATAGAGGAAATAGATGGCTGTTATATAATTCTCAAAGAGAAAAAAATCATTCTGAGTGAAGTAATCCAGACCCAGAAAGATAAACACAGTGTGTACTGGCGTATATGTGGATATTAGCCATTAAGTAAATGGCAACCAAGCTACAATCCAACGAGCCTGAGAGGTTAGGTATAAAAAAGGGACAAAGGGGGCACATGTGGATCCCCCGGGAGGGGGATAGAAAATAAATTTTATAGATGAACTGGGCGCAGAGGAGACTGGAACAGGATGATGGGTGGGGAGGAGGAGGGAAATTAGGGGCACTTGAGGGTGCTATGGAAATCTAGTGCAGTGGAAACTTCCAAAAATGTATGAAGAGATCCTGAGGGAGTCTCCAAATAATAGGGGAGACAGTCCCAACTGGCCATCTCTTGTTACCAAATGAAACTTTCAGTACTGGGACAGGGTCACATCCAATTGTGTTGTTGCCAAAGGAGTCCAGGGGAAATCCCCCAAACAGCCCAGGCTGTTGCCAATATATGTTGCTTTCCAGAAGCTGACAGCAATGCCCCATTGCTGAAGTCCCACACAACTCATCGAACATGGAAGCGTTGAGCTGATGCCTAGATGGAACCTTTACCTCCATATTCTAGTGCCTTTGGTAAGGGAAGACACTTTGCAAGATACCAAACAGGAAACATTAAAACCAACCCAGCCAAAATACCCTTTGATCTACAATCTTTCCGGGCTGCAAAATATGCTAGGGCAATGGGGGGGGCATAAAGCTGGGGCACAAAGCTGTGGGAGTAATCAGCTAACGCCTGATTTTACTTAAGGTCCATCCATGAGATGGAGCCAATAACCTACACTGCTTGGGTGATTAATAACCAGAGACTAGATATCCTGAGATCTGGCTTAAAACCAAATACTACTGGTTTTTAAAAAATTAGTAATAAATTTACTCCTGTGATATTCTGTTATCTTCATAGATCAGTGCCATCACCAGAGAAGCTTCCTACTGGAGCAGATGGGAACAAATACAGAGACCCATCACCAGACATGGGGCAGGAGGAGGGGGACAAGGAGAGAGAGGGAGAGGGAGAGGGAGAAGGAAGAATGCATCTGGTACATTTGGGACACTTAGCTCTAAATGGGCTGTCTCCATAAAACTGCCTCCTCGGAGCTCAGAACCCCAGAGGAGAAGGCAGAAAGAGTGTAAGAGCCAGAGGCCAGAGGGGACAGAGGACACCAGGAGAATGAGATCCTCTAAGTCAGCTCACAGAGACTGAAGCAGAAATCCCAGGGCCTGCATGGGTCTGCTCCAAGTTCTCTGTGTGTGTTACGACTTCCAGTTTAGTGTGTTCATGTGACTCCCGAGTGTGTGAACGAGTGGGTCCCTAATTCTTGTGCCTTCTCTTGGGCTCTTGTCCGGTGATGAGACAGTCTTTGTTTTATCTTATTATATTTTGTTACCTTTTGTTATCTCTTAAAAGTCTGTTCACTTCTTTTATTTATTTTTTATTTTTTATTTTTTTTTAAATTTTAATTTATTTACATTTCAAGTGTTATCCCCTTACCCAGTTTCCCCCTCTCCCAGAAACCTCTTCTCCTATACACCCTTCCCCTGCTTCTATGAGGGTGTTCCTCCACCAACCCACCCACTCCCACCTCCATCCTCGATTCCTCTACTCTGAGGCATCTATCAAACCTTCATAGGACCAAGGACCTCTCCTCCCATTGATATCTGACAAGGCCATCCTCTGCTACATATGCAGCTGGAGCCATGTGTACTCCTTGGTTGATGGCTTAGTCCCTGGGAGCTCTGAGGGGTCTGGTTGGTTGATATTGTTGTTCCTCCTATGAGGTTGCAAACCCCTTCAGCTCCTTCAGTCCTTTCTCTAATTCCTCCATTGAGGACCCATTACACTCAGTGCAATGGTTGGCTGTAAGCATCCRACTGTGTATTTGTAAGGCTCTGGCAGGGCCTCTCAGGAGACAGCCATATCAGGCTCCTTTCAGCAAGCCTTTCTTAGCATCCACAATAGTGTCTGGTTTGGCGACTGTATCTGGGATGGATCCCCAGGTGGGACAGTCTCTGGATGGCCTTTCCTTCAGTCTCTGCTCTGCACTTTGTCTTCACATTTGCTCCCGTGCACTCACTGATAAGCGGATATTAGCCCCAAAGCTCTGAATACCCAAGATACAATTTACAGACTGCATGAAGCTCGAGAAGAAGGAAGACCAAAGTGTGGTGCTTCAGTCCTTATTAGAAAGGGGAACAAAATACTCATGGGAGTTTGTTCACTTCTAATGAGAGACGGACAGAGTGAATCTGGAGGGGAGGCAGGTGGAGAGGAGCTGGGAGGAGCAGGGGGGAACTGTAATCGGGATGTATTGTAGGAGAAAAGAATTTATTTGCAATAAGAGGGAAAAACATAACATTAGGAAAACAAACAAAAAGTATATAAAACAAAACTGCAATGTCTGCTTTGATATCTGCAAACTCTGCATCATAACTCTCACTACCCCACCCAGACAACCCAGAAGAATGGCATCGCTTAAGAGCTCTGAGTACATCTGCCAAGGCTTTCCCCCATGTAACACAAAGCTGTCTATACAAACACACCCACGTACCACAGATATCTTATTTTAAATTTAAAAGGCAAGAGTATATGCACTGTTCTATAAATTGTTTCTTATCTCTTAATAATTCATGCTCTTGAATGTGAYGCATCACTTTCAACATATCCTTAGCAAAGGAGGCTTGTCAGAGGAGAAAGCAAAGAAAACCACCTTGGTTTTCAATGTGTCACTGTTTGTATTAGGCAGATTATTCTAAGCCATGTCAGTGTGCGAGCCTGCTCATGTCAGCACTGGGTGAGTGTGGCAGAGTGTATTATATACATAGATGAATTTGTCAAGAACAAATAATTTTTTAATGCTGGGTGGTGGTGGCACACGCCTTTAACCCCAGCACTTGAGAGGCAGAGGCAGGTTGATCTCTTGAGTWTGAGGCTACCCTGGTCTACGGAGTAAATTCTAGGATAGCCAGGGCTAAACAGAGAAATCCTGTCTCATAAAACAACAACAACAAAAAAAATCTTTTTCCGGATAATTATAGATTCACATACAATTGTTCCAAATAACTTATCATCTTTATGTTCTTTACTCAGAGTCTCCCATTGGTAAAATCTTACAAAGCTAAAGGATATTGAAGACACAGTCGGGAGGCCAACAGATATCTACCATGTGCTCACTTGCAGTCCTGTTAGGAACGACAGAGTAGAGATGCCATTCCAAATCGCAAGAATCACTGAATACTGTGACCCTCCTCCATGTCTCTGCTCAAGTCCCTCTTTAGCAGCATCTCTATCATTATTTTCATTTTAACAAGCATTGTACATCGTGCAATGTGGGGGATTATTTGGTCCAGCTTTCTGGGTCCATCCAGGTTGCTCCCTGCACCAACAGTCTGAAACTTTTTACTGTGGAGAAACAAGATTCAGGGTGTGGCTGGCCCACCCATTTGTTCCTTAGGATGAAAGTAGAGGTGCTTTCCACTTTTCTATTACAAATGAATTATAAGGTTTATTTTTACATGTAGATCTTTGTATAAATAATGAACATTAATTTTTCCTGTGATAACAATTTTGGTTCATATAGTAATTACATGTTTAATTTTTTTTTGAGACAGGGTCTCATTATGGAGCCCTGGCTGACCTGGAACTCACTAGGTAGACAAGGATGGCCTTAAACTCACAGAGATCTGCTTTCCTGAGCCCCTGAGTACTGGGATTAAAGCAGTTGTCACCATGCCTGTCCCTCTTAAAGTTTTTAAAAGCAACTGTCAACTTATTCTGCAGTGCTTCTTAGCCATGTCCTAGTCTGACTGGGGATATATGAGTAACCCAGCTTTTCCACGTCCTCCTCTGAATTTGGTGGTGCTGAGCTTAGCTGTTCTAATCTTGACATCTCTCTGGGGCTTTAACTTTTATTTTCCTCATAGCTCTTGCTGTGATTGGATCTTCCCCGACAAGGCCCATGTGTTGAAGACTGGCAGCTTATCACGGTGCTGGTAGGTATCAGAACCTTTACGGGGCAGGACATAGAAGAAGCAAGTTGAATGGTATCTAGCTTGGAAACCTTAGCCTTTTTATTCCTGTCTTATATGCAATGTAATTGTCTTAAAATTTCCTCTAAATGTTGAGCACAACCAGTGTTAAGAGTCTTGTTCTAATCATGAAACCAGACTTAGTAAAACCAGGAGAAGGAAAATGATTACATCTATACACTCTTTGTCTTACTGCGTGCTTTCCTTCCTGACGTCTCACGGCTCATTATTTCCTCTCTGTTTGGATAAATCCTCCCAGCCATTCTTTTAGCGTAGTACTGAGCAATAGATTCTCCTAACTTTCCTTCATTTGAGAATGAAGATAAGAAGGATGGTTACTCTGGTATCATTGGGTACCGGATTTTGACTTGACAAATTTTTGCTTTCAGGATTTGAAAAACGCAGTACCATGTCCCTGGTACATAATTCCGAAGAAAAATCTGCTGTCATTGGAGAGTAATTTCTCTCTTTCTGCTTTTAGGAGTTGTCCTTTGTCTTCATATTTCATCAATTTCATTTGCGTGTCTTGGCATGGATTTATCTGATTTTATTCTGCTTACTGTTTACTCAATGTCTTGAACCTACACACTGACATCTCTTCCAAATATGGGAATTATACAACTTTGACCCCCCTCAAGTGCTTTTCTAGTTGGATATTTTTCTTTTCTTTCTGAAAGTTTCCTCAAATATGTACATATAAAAAGGAGTTTAAATGGAGTTACCATACAATGGATGAGGCAATACCCAAACTRAACATCATATGCTACAAAAGAAAACCCCTACTACCAGGAATAGGTTACATTTCTGAGTTGGTTCCCAAAAGACTCACTTAGATCCCACCCAAACATTACAGGTTATCCCCAATGCTATTGGTTTCCCCCCACAACCCGACACTAAGACACCACTTACTTACAAGATAGGACGTGCTGGTGCTCAACTGGAAGCTTCGCCCAGTGCACATTTATAGTGCTGGAAGGTGCTATACATGCTACCAGAGGAGAAAGTAGCCACCAGTCTCGTCCAGCTATGAACCCTATGAGCTGCAGTAGTCATCTGCCTGCAAGGTATGGCAAGTGGGGCAACAGTGGCCTAAATATTATAGGAACAACAAACCACTTTTTGATGAAATGCAATTAAGGCCTGCTCCATGAGATGGAACCCCCACCTGATATTGTTGACAAGGCCAAGGGCAGAGAGTTAGATGGCTCATAGGTCTAGGAGAAAGTCCACTACTATTATTTTGATAAATGAATACAGTAATAAAACAGCACCTAATGACATATTGCTATACTCATAAATCTGCCTATCTCTCAGATCTACTCAGCAAAGCTTCTTTTTGCAGTTGATAATTAACACAGAGACCCACAAGTGTCTAATGTGTAAATAGTGTGGCATCTATCCATGAAAATTCAGAATCATGGGATGTTTGTACCACATTCCTCCCCCTAAGTCTCAGGGATCTATGTGAAAGAGCGTTAGAGCCAGAGGTGGTGGATGACTCCAAAGAAAAAGCATTTCCCAGACACAACGGAGATGGTGCTCATATGAACTCACAAAGACTGTGATGGCATGCACACGACCTGCACAGATTCAAGCCAGAGAAAAGACCAACAGGGAGAATGGGAAGCGGGCACAAATTCCCAGCCCCAGTCAAGATGCTATTTGCAATTAGACTCTAGGAAAGGGACAAAAAAAAATCTGTTTTCTTCAGTGGAGTGACACTGTGYCTATCCTGGACAGGTCCAGTGCCCAAGAGTAGTTGGCCAACACAAATCAGACTCCATTTTTGTTTGTTTGTCTGTGTGTGCTTTTGATGTTATTGTTGTTGTCTTGGATTTTTTTTTAAGGTCAAGAAAGGAAATGAAGTTGGGTGAGTAGGAAGGTGGGGTGGTGGTGAGAGGGGTGACTCTGGGAGTAGCTGGGGAAGGGGAAAGAATATCACCAAAATATATTCTATGAAATTATCAAAAAACAGAATTAAAAGTTTAAACTAATTTAAAATGTATTTCCTTAACTCTTATGGAATTTCATACATGAATGCAATGTATTCTACCACAGTCACTGTCCCTCCTCTCCCAGCTTTCCCAGATCCACCCCCTCCAACTTCATGCTCTCTCTTCTTTTGTTAGAGCCCACCCGCACAGTTCGTGCTACCATATTCTCATGGGTATGCGACCATTTGCCGGAGAATGGTTGACTTACCAAGAGCTTGAAGAAAATTGACACTTTACCAGCTTCCACCAACTACCAAAGCTGCGTAGTCATGGGGGGAGGTCATGAGCTTTACTCTCTTCCATACGAAAATGTTTAGCGCAGGCCTTGTTCAGGCAACCACAGTTGCTCAGAGTTTATGAACAGAGTGGTCTTGTCRTGTACAGAAGACAGTGTTTTCCCTGGACCCCTCCAATCCCTGGTTCTTACAATCTTTCTGCTCCTGGAGATTCTTGGGCTTTGGAATAAGGGGGTGTGATCTGGATGTCCTATTTGTGGTTGAGCACACCACAGATGCTTGTTTCCAACACGTTGGCCATCTATGAGTTTTCTGTCTTAGCYATCACACACTGCACAATGAAACATTTCTAATGAGATCAGAGAGCTGCATGAGCCCATCGGTGTGCAGACATGAACTTAGAAGGTAGTTCGACATATGCCAACTTAGCAAAACAATACTAGTGGGTTCAATCCTAGAGCCCATGAGTGACCCAGCCAAGGGTTCCTGGCAGATTTGCAGTAGGAGACATGTGTTTCTTCCTGTGCGACAGTCCTTAAATTAAATCAAAAAGTGATCGATTACCCTTATCACACTTGAGCCACTACTGCACTGGTGGACACAGCTTGCCAGACAGGCAGTTACTGTAGCACAGAAGCTGTGGAGCCGAGTAAGGTGCTGATGAATCCTCTCCTCCAGCAGCTGCCCTAAACCCTCCAGGACCACAGAAGCTAGCCAGCGTGGAGGAAGCTCCCTGATCAATAATGTTTTTTTATTCTCCATTTATCTCATGATCACAGTGTATGGTGTCTTCAGCAACCGGATCTTATCATGTTCTAGTCAGCAACCAAGAGCAACGATAGTCGTCTGTATTGCTTTGGGACTCTCTGGAACACTTCTGACTAACAACTTCAAGGGAGATACCTCACACCAACACTGAGGCTTATATTTGGCAAGTCTGTGGCTTCTGCAAGGCTCTATTCCTATATAGGGTAATACCAATTAAACTCTTATATATGAATATACAATATACAATATACAATAACACACATACAAATTCTGTTATAGGAATACATACAATACCACACACACACACACACACACACACACACACAGAGAGAGAGAGAGAGAGAGAGAGAGAGAGAGAGAGAGAGAGAGAGAGAGTTGTAAAATAGGTTTCCACATGGAGTTTTCAAACACTCTCAGTGTTAGTTGTCCCCCAGCACTCCCTGCCCTGCCCCCATCTCTCCCTGCTGAAACTCCCCTCTGTATTTCCCCTTTCTCTTTCATAACCCCCATATTTTACTATTCTCTCATCGGAGAGTCTTTCCCTTCCCCCACAATGACCCCTTTCTTACTTCCCGGCTTCTGTAGTTACTCCAGGATAAACACAGAAATCCACATATGAATGACAACATGCAATGTATGTCTTTCTGGATCTGGGTTACCTCACTCAGGATAATGTTTTCCAGTTTGCTCATTTGCCAGAATTTTACTCATTTTTTAAACAGTTGAATAAAATTATACATTTTAATTGTCAGTTTATGAGTTGGCGGACGTCTCGCGGTTTTTGCATCCCAGTGTGGACAGAGCAGCTATGCATAAGGTGTGCATATATCTCTGCWTGTGGCTTTGTGACAAGGACTGGTCTCTCTGGTGGCTGTACCAGATTCACTTCTGACATCAGTGATGAAGGTCTCTTTCCTCCATATCCTCACCGCCTTTTGTTGTCCTTTATTTCCTTCATTTTAACCATTTTGACTAGGGTAACATGAAACCTCAATGTAGTTTTAATCTGTATTTCCCTGATAGTTAAGGATGATGAGCACTTTTTGAATTAGTTCTTAGACATTGGTATTTCTTTTGAGAACTCCTTTCAGTTCCATAGTCAATTTTTAATTGATTTTTTTCTTGACATTTGGGTTTGGTTTTCTTTAATATATATTTTAGACATAATCCTCTGTCAAATATATAGTTAGCAAATATTTTTTTCCTCTTTCCTCCATTCTGATAGAATTTCCTTTTTCTTTTGTGCATTGGTATCTTGCCTGCATGTGTGTTTGTGTGAGGGTGTCGGATCCCCAGGACCTGGAGTTCGAGACCATTATGAGTTGGGTGCTGGGAATTGCATCCAGTGCTCTTCACTGCTGAGCCATCTCTCCATCCCCTTTTATCCTCCACTTGGTTGGACACCCCTACAGTTAATTAATGCTTTGCTCTGTGGTATGGAAGTTTTCTAATCCTGTGGGTTCCCACTTGATGGTTGGTTGCTGTGTGTCTGACGTCATACTCCTAAGTCCTTACTGGAGCCTTTTTCCTGGAGTGCACTCCTTACCCTTTCCTCCACACATGCCGGGAGTTTCAGGCTTAGTATTGAGATCTTTGACCTATTTGGAACTCATTTTTGTGCAGAGTAAGAAAGAAGGTTAACTTTCTGCCCAGGCCACTAGGGCAGAGGCACAAGCCATGGGAAAGTGCCGGGTCTACTTTTTTAATATTTCACTCAACAGATGGCAAACCAACTTGCTGGCTGGGCACTCTCTACTCTGGAGTTAGTGGAATCCACTAGAAATTTAAAATTATTTAGCCTGAGAGTTAGAGTTTTAGTTCATTTCCTTTTTTTTTTTAAGTGAGTAGTTGGGTAGCTCTGAGATGAATCATGTGGGAATCATAACATAGAAAGCAGGCTCTGAGGTCCACTGCTGTGGGGGTGCTGACTGCACTAGGCAGTGAGCTTAACAAGTAAAAACTATCCGCTTTCTATAGGTAGATATTAGTGAAAGTTTGAATTAAGTGATTTAAAGATGGTATAAAGATATATTGTTCTAATACATCTTACAGGATACTCAAATTCTGTCTAACGTGGGCGCCACGGGAATTCTGGGTTTAAATCCTGCTTTGACTAGCTAGCTGCCTGCTTATAAGTAGGAGTAGATAGACGTGTGAATCAATTGTGTTAAGATGGTATAAAGATACGTTGCTCTAACACACCTCACAGGATACTCATATTTTAACGTGGGCTCTATGGGAATATTGGGTTTTCTATCTTCTTGGCAACATAGAAAAGGCCTAAGTATAGGCACATACAGTATTTTAGTTTACTTCATTTGTTACAGATTTTGTCAGAATCACATGGAGAATTTCACCTGCGTTTCAGAACTAGGATAGGGACAATTAGTCACTGACTTCAAGTACAGAGGGCAGTGAACATGTATTAATAAAATAAATGTCTGTGGCTCCAGGCAGAGAGCTGAACTGATAGACCGTATAACAAGTTGGCTTCTTTAGGCAGTGATCCGAACCATAAGACGGTATACGATTGCCTTGCAGGATACTCATATTCTGTCTGACATGGGCTCCACGGGATACTGGGTTTTATATCCTCTTGGCAACATAGGAAAGGCCTAAGTATAGGCACATACAGTATTTTAGTTCACTTCATTTGTTTTGGATTGTTCTAATTTGAACTAGGATAAGAAATATTTGTCACTGACTYCAGAGTAGAGAGTGCAGTGATAATCATTGCCTGCTTTGAACAGGTATTATCTATTATTAGTATATAATTATCTATGTCTGTGGCTCCAGGTAGAGAGAACCATAGACAGATATTATACAGGTATTAATAAAATTGTCTTTGGCTCTGGGCAGAGAGCCAAACGGAAAGCTGGTATAGATTGTTTAACTAGCCACAGGAAACTCATATTCTGTTAACGTGGGCTCCACGTGTCTTTTGCTGCTTGGCAAGATAGGAAAGGCCTAGTATAAGCACATATAGTATTTTAGTTTACTTCATTTGTTTTAGATTGTTTTAATTTTCAAAATAGGTGTGCTGTTGAGTTTCATAGTTATATTATTCCTCTGGGAGAGGGGTCAAAATGGAGGTTTTTCTGGGAAAGGGTTTTTGTCTTTGTGGTTTTGGAAAATGTGATTTAGGTATTTACACCTTCCAGAGTTATATGGATCAGATTTGATAGAGGGAGACCCCCTGAAGAACTAGATTCCAGAGAATCTAACCAAACAGTTATCTTGATAATACTAAAAAWTTTTTTTTGAGATTTGTATATTACCAAATATACAGCCTTGGTGAGTCTTCCCTTGAACTCCGGATGTCTTGAACTTTCAGCGGGATCCAGTCAAGACACAGACATCAGAGACTAAATCAATCTTAAAGCCAGCCAACTCTATTTTCCCTACCTTTCCCCCTAAAGTATCTCAACACCCATATTCAGCTTGAAGAAGTTGTGAAGAGTCGTCATCCCAGTTTCCTGGGCTTTGGGGCTGGGGGGGGGTGTTATTATAGGTTGTCTTTCTAGGGAATGTAGAAATGGTCATAATTGGAACAGGAGGGAATAGCTAGAATTGATTGCATAGCCATAATCTCATTTGGTAGAAATCTTTTTAATTGTTACTAAGCTGAAGTCATAATTTCTTAGATGGTACATAACTTATTTTGATGCAAAATCAAGGGTTTCATTGGTATAAATTTCTTTTATTAATGCAAAAATTTGCAATAACTGTTATTTTAATCTGATCTGAGATGTTTAAGCCTGTGAGTTTAGGGGCAAATAGCAACTTCCTGGCTCTGAGTTTATTGTTAGGGGGTTTTCAAGATTCTAATTAGAAACAGCTGAGAGTAGTTAACGACAACAGTCCAGATTCCTTTACATAGATAGTTGGTTTTCAAAAAACGTCAGAAATCCACAGAATGTGACATTTACTGTTATTTATTCACTTGTTGTTAAGACTAGTATGCTTCTGACAGCTTTCTCTGTCTTGGAATCAGAGAAGAAATTGAGCATCTATGTGTTACTCCAGTTGTGTCAAGACAGCCACTAGACAAGAATTGCCTCTTTTCATCTACAGATATAATACTGTCAGGTTTCTCTTATGTTGTCATTGATATTTAAGAAGACTACTGCATGCTACTTCTGTAAACTGTTATTTGGGTAAAGTGTTTATGAGCTCCAGCAGTTTCCTGGTGGAGTCTTTGGGGTCTCTTGTGAGTAGAATCATCTTATCTGCAAACAGGAAGACTTTGACTTTTTTCTAGTTTGAATCCCTTGAATCCTTCTATTTAATTGGTGCCACTAGGACTTCAAGCACTGTAGTGAACAGACATGGTGAAAATGGACACCCTGGTCTTGTTTCTGACAGGGTGAGAGTGTTTTGACTTTTTCTCCATTTAGCATGATGGACGCTATCAGTTTTTCAGAAATACTTTTTATTGTATTGAGATATGTTCCCTCCACCCATAACCCCTCTTTTTATAATAAAGGGATGTCTGATTTTTGTCAAAGTACTCTCTATGCATCAGTTGAAAAGATCACATGACTTTGTCCTTGAGTACACTTATTTGTGAATTATGATTAATTTTATTATGTTGAACATTCTCTGCATCCCTGTAACGAAGCCAACTTCATCATAGTGAATGATCTCTTGGATGTGTTCTTGAATTCAATATGCAAGTGTTCTATTGAGGAATTTGCATCCATGCTCATCAACCTATCCACAAAATGTCACCTGGGATTCCTCTGTGGCTTCATGTCCAGCTGCCTTCCACTCCAGTTTACTTCACACCAGCCACCTTGGCTTACTGCACCAGCCACGCCCTAGTTGCACCAGCCACGCCCTCGCTGCACCAGCCATGCCCTCGCAGTAGATTGCTTGAACTTCCCGTGTTTTCTGGCTGAGATCCAGTTTCCTTTCATCCACATAATTTGCTTTCCCATGTCCTTCCGCTCTGTTCTCACTCGGAGGCCTCCCTAATCACTGTTTAAAACTACAAACCACCTTCAGTGCCTGCTTGTTCCCTCTCCGCTTTGTTTCTAAAACATTGCTTAACAGCTAGTTCACCACATATTTATTAATTAACGTTGATTATTTTCAGGTTTTACCACAGGATATATACTCGAGGGGGCGGGGAACTTTTGTCTGTTCGATGTTGTACCTTCAACACCTTGAAGAGTGCCAAGGATGAGGTCAGTCCTCCTTCTAACAAATCCAAATAAACGAATTAAAGTTTTTCTATTATTTCGTTACTGAAAGCTGCCAAGTCTGTTTTATTTTTTCTGGTAGGTATTCTTGGATTTGGAATTCAGATGTTTGTGTTATTTTTTTTTTCCTCTCAAGAAATCTACTTAGCAGCTGCATTTCCTTCCATTAGAAATGCTGACGCTGTCTTGCCAAGAACCTTTCACGGTTCTCCTTCCGAGTTCTGTCCCGTGCTGCAGTGATCTGGGTTTGGGATTTAAATTTCATCTCTCCTTCATTCAGATTTCATTTTTTCCTTCAATCAACATTTCCAGACTGCCTACTCGCTTTCTGAGTTGTTTTAGCAATTAAGAACAACTTAACTACRTACCAYGTATTACACAGTGGTGCCCAGTTATCCCCACCATACAGCTGAATCTGCTCATCTTCATTGAGAGGTTGACTATGCAGACAGTGGWTGGTATAAAATGGTGGTGGCACATRTCTTTGATCCCAGCACTTGGGAGGTAGAAGGAGGCGGGTGTCTGAGTTCAAGGCCAGCCTGGTCTCCARAATGAGTTCCAGGACAGCCAGGGCTAYGCAGAGAAACCCTGTCTCGAAAATGGGAGGAACCCCCCAAAATCCCCCAAAACTCTGACCCATAATCAGAAGCAGGAAACCAGCCTCTGTCTTTGGAAACAACTTAGGAATCAGCATAATAACCTGTGTAATAATTGACCCAAAAGGGCCAGACTTTGACCAATAATGACAAATTCTCTAACCCCCTCTACTTAGGAGTAGCCAGGAAAAAAAGCCTAAGTTCATCCCGACTCTGCTCCCAACCACACACCCCTGCTTCCAGCTGCCTCCAGTGTCCCTGGGGCACATCAGAAGCCTCCCTYTGTYTACTATAAAGACGCCATGACACCTCACCCCACATGCCTCAAAGTCCCTGCAAAGCACAGAYGATGGTGGTGGCCATCCCTCGTGCTGTACCAAACTCTAAGCAGAGGAGAGCTGGTTTCCCTCTTTGTTGTTCTTTGTGTGCCAATCTGTGTGTGTAGCCATGTCTCCAACYCAGGGCTTTCTGCACAGCCGACAAATGCTCTACCACTAAGTCCAATGTGTRTAGTAGCTCTTGTCTCTAAGAAGAGCTATATTAACTGAACAGCGAGCATTGACRATCGATGAGGCTATAGATATTGGTGGTTCTTGGTGATGGGACATGGGGAGWTCATTGTATTACTCTTTTTCTTGTCCATAGGTCTGATTTTCCCCCATAATAGATATTAAAATTATATTTCTCTTACTCTGCATTTTCCATTGGGACTCACTTTTTCATATGGCTGGAACAGATTCATTTCTTCAAATGAAAGGGAGGGACTGACTGTCTCTTGTGCTGGGGTAGTTTAGGCACCAGGGCAGTGAACAGAATAGAAAATGCTACTGTTAGGAGCTAGTGGGTGACTGGCAGTGAAACCAGACTCGGTCGTGGCCTCTGCTCACTGACACCATGGCCTATGGCAAGCTCTCTTTTTGTTTAATTAGATTTGCCTGCCTTTTCCAACTTGCAGGCAATAAATAAGCTGCTTTAATAATTTGAAACTCAGTGATTGTATCTAAGAAGAAAGRACAGAGATGGGAATATATAATTAGATAAACGGCACATGCTGAGCATGTGTAGGGTTCTGGGTTTGATTCTCAACATGGCAATAAAGAAATAAAATGTAAAGGAAACTTTATGATTCAGGTTGAAAAACAATGGAACAGTYGATGCTTAAGCAAAGTGCCACCCGTGCTGCTTAAAGAACCATTGTCTAATGTCCCTCTGACCAGCATGGTACTCCAGCATAGAAGGACCCTCTGGGTGTCTGCTGGGGCGCATGGTGATTGGGGCTGCCTAATAATTTATCTCAGTCTGGGCCTATAATCTTCTTGACCTCTGGGTCTTTCCTTATCCCCGCTCTCTCCCATTTTTCTTTTTCTAAAATGACCAAAAGAAATACAACTCGCCATTTAGGTGAGAAAAAAAAAATTCATCTCGCCATCAAAAAATCAATTAGTCAGTGGAGAATTTTATTAGTCAATCATGTAAAGGTAATTAAAAATATTGATTGATGGGGGTGGCTGTGGCTAAGAGGGGATGCTGTCCCAGCTGTGGGTGGGCAGAGAGCCGTGGACCACTGGGGAGGAATTGAGAATAAGGGCTTTTAAATCATTCCCCGATGTGCCKATTCCAAGGTCAAGTAGGGACACGTGAGACAAGACTCTCAGCTGATTGTGGAGCCTCGTTCTTCTGTGAAAGTGAGTCCTGAACACAGGTTTCTCGTGTGCGTTGCGTGAGACAGTGTGTCTGCTCATTACTGTGACGCTATGCTCCAAAGGGACAAGGACTCTGGCTTCTGGGTCTAGCCTTGTCTGGCTCCTCAGGCTGGGAGGGATAGAAGGCCACTTTGACCCTGTGTCCCTCAGGGTAGGGATGCTCCGGGATGAGCATGAGGGGATAGTGTGGGAGCTCGACTTGCTTTGCTCAACACTCAGCCTGGGAGTCAGAATAGAAAAAGAACCTCAAATACCGATGCTCTTACTTCTTGATGCTAAACTCCCTGCCTCACGAAGCTTAGCAGTTTGACCAACAAAGTGGRTTTTGCTCCTGAACCTGCGCATCGGGCTGGGTGTGGTGGGGACCATCTGTCTACTGCAGCTACTCTAGCAGATTGGGGAGCACATATTTTTGCTGTTCCTTTCCAGGAACCCTGGGCTTCCTCATGGCCTGGTGGCTAGTGGCCAAGGGTAGGCCTCTTGACTAAGAGAGACCCAGGCAGAAAATGAATGTCTGCATCTGACCTAGCCTCTGATCCCATTCAGCATTGCTTCTTTCTACAGATTTCTGGTCACTCAGACATCTGWCAAGAACTCTACCCCACCATTTACCATCTCTCTACTGCTCATGGAGGCCTAGATGCGGCTGTAGAGTTCACCATTGATGTTGGTCCTAGTTTCTAGATGATTTATTGTACTCATTACCTCTTACTGCTGTGACCCCAGTACCTAGTAGGACAACTTAAGGCTTCTTTTTGGCTCAGGGTTTCTGCCCATGTTCCCTGGGCACTGTGGTTCTGGGCTCACGTAGAGGCAGAACATCACGGGGCAGAAGCACGTCCCAGAGGCCGCTCTTCTTATGGCAGATAGGTGGCTGAGGGTGAAGAAGGAAGGGTCTAGAGACAGAATATTCCTAAGGACCCATGCCTGATGTCCTACCCATTTCTTCTCACCCACATACTGAGTATTGGCTACAACTGGGTCCATGCCGCCTGGGAGGAGTGTCAGTGCCTATGGTCTGCTGAATTCTAAACCTTAACGGATGCAGGTACCTAGATCCTCGGGTCTGTTTGCCCCACAAGTCTCAACTCCTGCCCCTAAACCCAGCAGAACCCAAGCCTGTAAGCACGAGGGAACAAATACTTCCCCACTGCTGATCTAAGCAGGTCCCCCAGACCCAAGTCCTGAGTTGGGACCTCCCTGACGCAGGAGAAATGATGCAAAACTTTGATGCTCCAAGAAGGCAGGCCCCTGAAGTGTGTGTGTGTGTGTGTGTGTGTGTGTGTGTGTGTGTGAGAGAGAGAGAGAGAGAGAGAGAGAGAGAGAGAGAGAGAGAGAGAGAGAGGCTGCCCACGAGGGGTTCACTATCACCCACCCACTTTGTTCCCTTGCCTGGGGTCTTCAGGAGAGAGCCCTGATGTGACTTTAGCGCCTGTGATGGTTTGAATCAGGATGCTCCAATAGGTTCATATGTTTGAAGATTTGGTCCCCAGTTGGTAGAGATGTTTGGGAAGATGTGGCCCGAGGTTTCAAAAGCCCTCGCTATTCCAAMGATCTCTCTTTGCCTCATAGTTGTGGATGTATGCTCTCGGTACCGCTTCAGTGCCACGCCCGCCTGCCTGTTGCCGTGCTCCCTGCCTTGATGGTTGTGAACTAACCCCCTGGGACTGCAAGCCCTAATAAACTCTTTCTTCTATAAGTTGCCTTGGTCATGGTGTTTTGTCACAATAGAAAAGTAGCTGAGACAGTCCCTTAGAGACTAGGAACAGACACAGTATGTCCAGGATGTGGGGGTACATCTCCTTCCTTCCTGGGGCCTCTGTATCTGGTTCAGTCATTATGACCCTAAATGATCCCATATTGAAAGGTTCTGTGCCTGCTTTTTGGTCTGATTTTTTTCCCCAAAGTCACCTCCAGGATTGCACACAGGCTGCTGAAGCCCCAGCTCTATAAGACTTGCTATTTGTTTAGACTGGCTGACATTTCCACAGCCTTTTATTAAAGAAAATATCCTTGGGAGACGGCAGGATGTTTGCGCAGAGCTTATGCCCTCTGCCTCTGGCCCCCCGGTGCCCTAGAGCAGTGGGTAGGGAACGGGGACTTCATCAGGGACCAGCGGTAGCTCAGAGAGTCTGCGCAGAATGCAGGCAAGAACACAGCAAGGTAGCAGGGTTGTGCAATCTTTTTTTTTCTGTCCTGAAGAGAAAGGTGGGCAGTCACACTGCTTCACCAGCTGCAGACAGAGACTCTGGCTACCCCTAACCCCAGGTGCGGTGATCCTCCAGGACTCTGTTTGGTTCTGACCTAGGGTTCGAGGGGCAGGGCACATGGTAAGTAGAGGCCACCTATGGCCCCTGCTCCTTCCTGAGACTTTGGCTCCAATGCAGAGGTTCAAGATGCTTGGGCTGAGCATCC
>BDUI01003185.1:37527-98886 GCA_002335545.1 Apodemus speciosus | reverse complement strand
TGTAGGGGAAGGTGAGTCCTGTTTTAGACATTCCCATAAGTTAGTTGGGTTGAAACTGTTTACATTGTGAAGAGGGTAGATCCTTCTATTATAACACTTCTACTATTTGAATATTGATTATTTAATATTTCATGCATTTTACATGCATGGCATCAGAGATGATCCTTGTAAAATAATTAATTAAACGTGCGTAGCCCCTTTAGCCACATCACAAGACACAACTCCCCGTCATGACTCATTTCTCACTGATTTTCAGTGAGAAGTATTTACTGAATTTGGCAAGCTGAGCATTTGTGAGGATGAAGTCCTGAAGCAAACAGGTGTGAATCCTGCTCCTGTGGAGCTCACTATCTAGAAAGACACACTATGCATGATCGTGACAGGAGATACTACAAACAGTCACCTCCCCTCAGGACATCCTCAGATATACCATTAGGAATTAGAATGTGGCTTTGTGCAGTTTCTGTTTTATTTTTTTAAAAAGATCCCTTATTTGTTTGTGTTTTAATATTTAATTTACTCACATTTGTATGGATTATGAGGCTGTACGCAAAAAATCTAAACTAACACGACTGAACCACTGAAGAAGGGAGGATGGCAGTGCACTTGTGGGACAGATATTCAAAGTTTATCTATTTGGAAGCCATTCGTGGGCTCACTTGATAAGTTTAATTGTGTGCCATCTGCTCATTGACTTCTAACCAAATTAGAAGCTGGACTGTCATATGTATCTATTTAATATAAATCCACATCCTAAATTCTCTCTCTGTATGTTCTGCAACTCACTAAGAAATGTTCTTATAATAACTGGAAATTCATGGGAGCCTGAGGGAAACAGTATGTGTAAGGATGCTAAATAGAAAAACTCTACACATGTGTTTTCAGCAACGTCTTTATTAGGTTTGACACATTGTAACATCAGTAGGAGTGAGGATAACATTAACGAAAGCAGGTACGGATATGTTGATTGGAGCCGTTGCACATTTAACACTCTTGCGATGTTGAAACAAACTCCAGTGAACTTGGTTTGGAGCTTGGTTCAGTAGAGTTTGTTTCAACACTGAAAGAATGAAAAATCAGAATCTCTGTGGTCATCAGATAAGCCCAGCCTGGTCCTTGTTTGAACATTGAACCTAAAAAATGACTTTCTTCCTAAATAACATGYACCTTGGAGTATTTTATTTACAGACGGGTAGATGGATAGACAGATGATAGATAGGCAGACAGACATATATAATATTTTTTTTCTAATAATGAAGTTAATATTGCTTAAAATTGCATTTACATATAAACCTTTTACATTTAATCACATTGTTAATTAAACTTTTCTGGTAATTTCATGCGAATAAAATTGCTAATGTGAGAGCATTATTTTCAACAGTCATACGGAAAACTAAAGCCAGCAGAGATATCCTGAGACAATCAAGCAATATGGAACACATGAAGCAATTTGACTAATTTATTATTGGGCTTATGCTATAAATGATGAAACAAATATACATTGCCATGCTTACATAAAGGTGACAACGAGATACAAACATGTCATACGTCTTTAGCAACCAACCAACCCACCCATCTATATCTTATGTTGTTCCGTGTGACAGTTTAGCAGCCATATATGCGGTGTCATTCTGGGAAACATTAGAAAGTGTCATCACACATATGGCGACCAACCTGCCACTGCAGGAGTCAGCAGATGAGGTGTCACCAGGTCCTGTGGCAGGTTCTGAAGACTCAGCAGTACATTTGCTAGCATGGTTTCTGCCCTCATGGGGCTTCCATTCTAAAAAGTTTAACTCATACGTGAAGGACAGAAGGAAGTGGCCTCAGATGACACAACTTTATGCTAGGGCCAATCCTACTTTAATATGAGTCAATCAGTTKGCTTTTGGGTTACCAGAGATTTCTAGAAGCTCCATAACAGAGCCTGTTCTAGAATATTGTAAGCCGCCCTTTTGTGCTTAGCTCAGACTCACTAGGTCCATGGATAATAGAGACATAGATTCAGACCATACTGTCGAAGGTGATGCGATCGTGTGTCCATAATTTTGATACAAATAGACACCAATAGAGTGTTCTAAGGCACCCAATAGATACAAATTTGTATCCGATAGATTTGATACAAATTGAACACTCAAAGAGTGTTCTAGAGTGTTGTTCTTTGACAAGTTACACTTCTAAGTAGCCAAATCTTTATGAGTAATGCAACATGAAGTTATATAATGTGAGTCTGAACTTAAGAGCCACAAAAGAGTTATAGAGAACCTGTGGTTCCTAAAGTACTGAAGATTCTTAGGTTTGATCAGAAATACATCGGAGGGAAATCAAGGGCTAGACTGACAGAGTTCAGTTGTTTTAAAAGTATAGAAGAGTCCAGAAGCCACGATCCAAAGCCACATTTCAAAAACATGTAAAAAAAATGTATCCAGGCAAATTCTCAGCTGTCTACACTGTGAAGGTGACACAAATTATTACGAACTTTCCCAAACAAATGGTACTCAATTGTGCAGAGCAATTATGACAATAATCAAAATGAGCAAATGTCCAAAGGTCATTTCTCACATTCTTCACAGGATATGAAGAATGACAGTTTGGAGAAGACCAGTTTTGGTTTCCTTACAGTTGCCAGCTCATCCACACTCAGACACTCCTCCCTACTCTGCATAGGCATTAAGAGAAAACACAACTATCTTCACTTACCACGAGGAGCAGGAGCAGCAGGGTGAACCGGTTAACGAGAAGGAACTTCATCTTGGGTTTGCGGAGATTCCGCCTTTTCCTAGAAAGGATAATGAAGATGTAGAATGACTCAGCTCTCAGACCTTTACATTGTCCCCCCCCCCCCAGACACACTACATACAATGACATGGAAACAAGACAACGATGCCTGTGACAGACTTGAAGGTACATGTTCCTGTTCCTTCTGTCAAGTGGGCTGATGTCCACAAAGCGCTATTAAAACTTTCTGACCATATCTATTGACATTTTTCTGTCAGCTAAAATGAGATGTCCTGGCTTTAAAAGGTTTTAAGTTGAATGAACCAGTTTAATACAGGTTATAAGAAAGATGGTAAGATCTGTATTTGAACATGGAAGAGGGAAAGCCAAGTGAAAGATGTATGAGGAAGAAAATCAGCTCATGAAATACATTTTAGGGTATCAATCAGTACATAAGTACAATTTTAACACTAGCTTTAAAATTGGCATAATTTATTATTATTCATGAAGTTTAGCAAGCCATGTGTGCTGTGCTATTAAAAACAAACAATAGGACACAAAATACAATACCCATAAGAGCATTTATCAGTTTAAAACTCATTGTCACTAAGACGATCTTGGTATTTTTTAAATTACTGATCTAAGAAGCTAAGTATTGCAGTTGATATATACATACTACAAATAATGCATACACAACATATGCATTATATCCAAGCTACTTAAAGAGGCTTAAGTATAACAGTAAATATGAAACTTAAAATGGTGTAGCTACTTTGCATTTCAGAACTGAAATAAAGTGAGTCTAATAGAGAAGAGCAATCCTGTTGACTTCAACAGTATTGTGTCATCAATAGAAATTCGTGAAATGTAGCAGTGACATAAGAAGTCACTACATGGGGCAGGAACAGACAAAGTCTATGGTTTGTGAAAGATATCTAACAGTAAGTCAACTCTTAAAGTTGTCTCAGGGTCCCAAGTATTTTTCCATAAATCTGTTCCTTTAAATTTCAATTTTCTATTGAGAATAAATTTCTTTCACAGCAAAGAATGAGTGCTTCAGTCAAGAACTCGCTGATCCTGCTCAAGAACCCAATATCAGAGAAGACTACCCTGTCACAAATATCCAATGGTTTCACGAACTCACAGATATCATTTTATATGTAAAGAGAGTAAAGAGGTGAAAATGTATATATACTCCACATTTTTGTCATTTCATCATTAGGACTTGGGGGGAACTGTATTTTGATTAGGGGCAAGTGATTGTAATTGTTTCTTAAGTGGTATAATCACCTCCTACACTATATCCATTGTCTCATTTACAGACTGAAATTGGAATCTATAAGGTGTGTGGTATGCACTTGCCTGTAGGTGAGAGAGTTACATACACTTCACATATTGGTACAACAGTACACAGAGACTACATAGTGTCATTGTGAAATGCCATCTTATATTCTGGCCATCAATCATTAGTATTGATTGATTTCATATTCACTCTGTAAATTAGATACAAACACGCATGCTTCTATGCTAAGGCACTGTGAAGAATGCGGGTGAGCTGGGCGAGGGACAGTTTATGTCAGGAAAGTGAGCACTCGGGAGAGGTAGGGAGTCAGTGTTTGTTATAAATTAAGATGTAGACATTAACTACGATGCAGACTGGGTTAAACATTCGTCAACACTGAAAATACAGATCCATTCATTTCTGATTGAGAGGAGCAGAGCAGGGCTCGTATTTTGACACATAATAGGATTGTGAGAAGCAAAGACCTACTAGAAAGAGAAAATAAAAACAAAGTTTGGAGACAACAAGGAGGGTAATTGAAGGATATTAAGTTGAAGAGTCTAATTTAGCTGGCACAGAAAGCCTCATGAATGCAGGAAACAAGTCTGGAAAGCAGGCTTTTAAGTATGTGCGAAACTTATTAATTAAACCACCATTTGTCCTTTGGCATGTGTGCCATATATCCTGACAGTTTTACTTGATGCTCGCCTCACGTAGACAATTGCTTTCTAATATATCTATGTATGTCTGGAACCTCTCGCAATTGTTTGAGTGTGACTGTCGTCATTACTGATAATGATGCTGTTTTGTGTGTGTGCTGACAAAATAAAAGAAACATCAAAATTTGAGTTTTTATGTTCTGTCCTCTTCACACTATGGTGGTAATAAGTCAGGGTCCCCATTTTCTCTACCATTCTTTTGTATTTAGCACACCGGAGACTATCACAATTATCCATTCATTGGCTGAATGAGAAACTAGGGACCAAGTTATGTCACTACTCAGATGAGTATGATCTTGTTTTCATTCCTGTTTCATAACTGCAATTTTGCTACTGTTATAAATTGTAATGTAAATACCACTGTTTTCCAGTGATCCCTGAGAAAAGGTCATTTCACCACCCCCTCCCAGCCTGAGAATAATTGCTTTAAAGGATTTTCCTAGTTTACTTCAATACTGAAACATGTCAGTTAAGCTGCCTTATTGAGAAAATACTAGCTATGTCCACAGTACTGCTTTAATTTCTCCTAGCTCCCTTCAGAAACTGTTTGCTAATGATTTTAAGGATATTTTAACTCAGAAGGAGCTTAGGCCTGAATAAATAATGTTAAGTAAATGCCTGTTGTTCAAATATGTAACCACCATTTCTACTGAAACATCTTCCAGGCAGGACAATTACTGGCTGTTGGCCACAGACAATGTCGTATCAATGCCCACTAGTTCTAAACTAACCCGGTTGCTCGTGGGCTTTTTTTCTTGTCCCTATAATCTTGATAAACATTGCATTCCATGTTTTATGTTAATGTTTGCAGAAATAAAAGTGGGATAGAATGAGGTAGGGAGGACCTATTGTATTTATGAATTCTCATAAAATATTTATTGAATCTGAAGCAGAATTTGGCAATATGGCGTCTTTATGCATTGTAGTATGCAATGGCCAAGTGAGTGTAATCCTTATGGGCATCCTTAGGAAGTATATATCCTACTCTCTTCCCACTTATAAGACTACACAGGAGGATATCTCATCCGGAACAAGAGATCAACTTCTTCCTGAATTTCCAATTCTAGCAGCACATATTTATTAGTAGAAGAAGTGCCACCCCGAGCAACGTAGCCATGACATAGATTTTACTTTGTGATCCTGCAATGTCTCCCTCGCTCTGTCCTCCATCCAAGCTTGAAAATCAAAGAGCTCAATGTTCTAAGTGTTAAGTGCCCTCCACTGCCATTCCTCTTCTCTTTGTATCCTGAGGAAAACATGCATTATTTTCCTGTTCATTACAACAAAGTAATTTAAGTTTCTGAAAACAAAAATAACTTCACTCCAATAGAAAAAATTGAAAGCTGCCAGTTGTTCCTCCTGATATCCCCTAAGGAAACTGATTTAGCTTATCTACCATGTGTAGTCTGAGAAGTATAGACTTATAGCACAGATGTCTATGCTTATGTAAGGTATTTAATACAAAACAGTTGCAATATGTTTATTCAACAAAAGGGAGGCATACCACTGTCAGATGGGTATGCTATTACTCTGAAAAGTGAATGTATTAAAAAAAACACATTCCAATTAAAGCATTATATGGGATTAATTTCTGATGCAATTTTACTGAATTTAATCCTTAATTACGCTACCTCGGAGGGTGAATTTTGTTTGGTAATAAACAAAGGGCAAGTGGTGATAGTAAATAGGAGTTGAATGGTCTAGCAGACAGAGTCAATGAATGATCCTTAATTAACCCAGTTGGAAATGAATACTTCCTCAAGTTTATTGAGATCCCTGGCCTGGTGCTACAATATTAGCGGTGTGGCTAGGCACCTGTCTACATTAACGCAGTAGTAGAAAGAAAGTTGCATCTGAGAAGGTGACAGAGCTGGAGTCACTACCAGGTCTCACTTTACAGTCCCTTTACTTAGCGACTCCATAGACCATTCCAAATTTCAGAAGAGTGACTTCCTCCTGATATGGTTATTTTCTTGCTTAAAGTTAAATCAATTACATACTCAGTACAGAATAACTAGATAAGAGTGTCTGCTCATCTGTGCACTCACCAGTCAGGAATACCTGGGGAGTTAATTTCAATCAGATTCCACAAAATAGGAATTTCCTGTCAAAATAGGCACCAGGAGGGGTCAAGTCAAATAACAAAGCGAATATTTCAGGGAAATTCAGGTAGTTTCTAGATGTATTGTTCGCCCATTTCTCTTTTGTGGCTACTTGGGTTTACAAAGAAATTCAAGGATCCTTTGTTCCACCCACTTTGGTCTTTTGTTGTATTTAATACATACATATTTACACTCACTGCACACATCTTATTTTCACAATCAACAAATATTTGTGTTAGTAAGTTGGAGGGAAAAAATAACTACATGGGACCAGGGAGATGGCTTAGCAGGTAAATGTGCTTTCTGAGTTGATTCCTAAGACCCACATGGCAGGAGAAGAGAACCGACCCCTAAAAATTGTCTTGTGACCTTCACACATTATAGCATGTACATGGACCCCACAAAACAAAGTGTAATAAGAAAAATGTAAAAAATATAAACAATGATCATTGGCACCTGTAGGGAAAAGTCATTCACCATCTTTTAAAAAGGTTTTATGATCTTCATTTATAGACAAAACCACATATTTTCTATAAATCTTTAAGTGACAAGTAGACTCTTACTAATAAAGTTTATTAATATTGCTTAATATTGTAATAAACATTATATGATTATTTATTATTAATGATAAATTGTTGCAACTAAGCAATAATGAATATATATAAAATTTCAAAGTTAAGTAATTTATGACATGAATTACTTAACATTGTGTTTAGTGTGATTTTTTAACATACAATTTTTTTTTATAAATGCACTTCTTTAAGAAATACATTTTAGAATTCAGGTTAATTTTCAAGGACTCTGAGTTTGACTTGTGTTGTTATTTAATTCATAATGTGTAAGTTAAGGATCAAGGACTCTGCTTTTAATTATAAAAGTATCCTCCACCTTTGCTCATACTGTTTTGTATGAGCAGAATAAGCCCCTGCTCGAATATGGATCTATGAACTGCAGCATTTTCAGTGATGGGTAGGATGCAAGCTGAATGGTGCTCAGTGTTCCCTCTGTGGGCTCAGCTGAGTATATCTGTGTATACAATGAGAAGGAAGTGAAAACCTGAGTGGAGAGTTGGCATGACCAGGCCTCATGCTGTCTACTTTTTAGCCACTAAGCTGTTTGGCACATAATGTCTTTAGCTTATAGAGGAAGACACTGCATTCAAGAGAGATGAAGACATTCATCTGAGAACTTCCCAGCCCGAGTCTTTCTGACTCTCCAGTCCATGTTTCTATTTTTCCCAGTACCTCACTTTAGTTTCTTTCTGTTACAATAAACAATCTTGTGTTTGATTGCTACAATAGAAAATGCAAATGATCCAGAGCCTTAACACCTTTCACAAGACTTTTGTAAAACGCACATGCAATCAGCAACCATGTGCTAAGTACACGCGTGGGAGAAACTCTCTTGCTGAATTAAATGCACCCAGAGATCTCACACTATTTAAGATAATTATGGTTTTTTTGATTGCATAAATTATTTTGACTTGTGTTGGCAATCTAAAATGTCTAATTAAAAGGTAATTGTGCCTGCGGAGTGGATACTCTTCGGCTGTTCTTGAAGAGCCTCCTGCAGTTTGCCTGCACCTGCCCCATACGCCTTCAAGGGTATCATAGGATTCTAAGGAAAATTACATGATTCTAAATTGTCCTCATGGAACCTTTTTCCTTATAAGTGGCAACACAAATAATTCACGATAAGCTCCTCCCCCAATTCCAGCAAATGATTACTGTTCCGAGGGCCTGCTATCTCACTGATACAGTAAACAAATCTTTGTCTTGGCATCCATTCATAACAATAACAGTATAGAATAATTGGATATTTCTTTCTTTTATATTGGCATTTACTGAAATTATGCAGTTTTGTTCTTAATTATTCTACAATCATTACAATATACTATATTGGATAATGTGGGCTTTTCAATAAAATCCCCACCTATTGCTTGTCACATGTCAGGATAGAAGACTAAGTCTGTGCTGACCATCTCTGTAGCTGAGGGAGCATCACTTAGTTAGAGTTTTAGGCTCTATTTATAATATCTGAAAAATGGGCATCATAATGACTATTGTAGTATAAATGTGAACTTCAAAGAAGATAGTTCTATAAAGCACATAGCATGCAACAAATATTTAATATCAGACTCTGGTATTCAGTATGGTCGGGCCCTATTCCATTTGTTTTTACAAATATGAATAGCCTTCAGAAGGCTAATAATTTAGAGAGAGGCTCTCTGAATAACTTTCCATACAGTATTAATATAAACTCTGTTATTACTTAAGAAATAAGTTCACTGTCAAAGAAATAGAATTTAGCTTTAATATCTGTATGCTAGGGCAGAGGTCTGAGAAGGAAATGAAAACCTCAACAGAATAAAATATCATTGATGTAGCAATATAATTTCAATTACAAAAACAAACTGAACTTGCCACCTGTCAGGTGCTGCCACCAAATGTATGCATTCTTTATTTTAGCTCAATATCATATCTTTGAATGTATATAGTTTAACGCTATGGTAGATTCTAATATCATGGACTTGTGCCCCAAAACATATCCATGCATTTCTGTAAGATTTCAATGCAACTTCGAGTGTTCCTGACAACCCACAGCAATATATTTTTCATAAGTTCTATATAAATCCATTTTCGCCATATCAAATTATTCCGAAACATTTCATGATTCTATAGCTATAAATTGCTTTCTTTCAAGCCATTCCTGAAGCTGGCATTAAAGCAAAACAAAAGTCCACTTATTTAAAATTTATAGCATACAAATTTGTCCTCTGCATAAAAAATACATACAGAAAAACATAAACAGTCTCCCAGGCATTAACAGTGCTTTTTGCTTTCCTATGTGTTTGCAGAAAAGCACAGATTTTGGAATTTGACCATCATGCGTTACTTGGGGGGGTTTGTTAGAAAGCTGATTGGCAATGATAGTTAAAACCTATACAGTACACCATGGGGGTAATTATGTATAGTTATTATTGTGCTGGTATTTGTCCCACATCCACTTAAGTGTGTTTGCTTATTTGTATATATTATTTCTATACATTGATTATAGTGCTTGATTCTGATGAAATAGTATTATACACACACACTACTGATGTTTTCATAATTGAAAAATCTCTAAAATAGAGATGGATCTTACAATCTGAGTTCAGTGTTAAGTGAAAAAATATTTCCATGGGCAGGTTTGAGTTGAAAAGTAATTCACAAAATCTAAGTCTGACTATGACATTTTATGGTGCATTAAACAATTTTTCTTTATTTTGTATTTCAATTTAGCCACAGATTAGCATGTTATAAAAATCTAAGTGAGATGAAAAAATCTTTCAGCATGCATAAAATTTCTAAAATAGGACCGTGGATTTGTAGTATAATTGAAATTCTTATTTACATAAAGACTCACATAATGGTGTGTGAATGTGGGGTGCTTATAATTTCCTCCATTAGTGAACATTAGAGCAACAGTCTACCTAACATTTTTGCCTATTAGTCTTATTTAAAATTTTTGTTAAAATCAATTTTAGACTTGGAACATTGCCCCTTGTTAAAAAATGTAAAAATGGCTTTAATTTAATCCTTTAAAGTGTTGTGAATTCCAAGCTTGCAAGAGAAATGAACAGACTTCACATCTGCATGGTTTTTATGTGACCCCTAAACTCCACTGTGAACTCATTAGAATATTTGTTGCTAACATCTATTTACAGAGCTTTAAAGTTTTGTAAACATCCTAATTCAAAGATTCACTGCTCAGAAATGGCTGTAGGGAAATCTTATGTCTGCACATATTTGGCTAAAAGGACTAGCCTTAGACTGTTCATTACAGCAAAACCTACCATGTGGGGTCTGGGGATGGAACTCAGGTCTATGGTTTAGCTGCAAGAGCCTTTACCTGATGAGCCACCTCACTGGCCCATACGCAGAAACTTTTCAATGTAATGAGTTTATCTTATCATAGTGAAGAATTTTCTTTTTCGTAACTAAAACTAATTCTACAATTTCCTTCAAACACCATATTTTTGAGCCAATAAACCAGATCACAAAAGACTTGAATAGCTTGTTCGGTGTACAAGATTCACTTAAGACATAGCCAGAAGCAAATCGGTATGCCATTTGTGACCCTGGCCACTGTCAACATATTCATCTTTTCTTGTTTTCCATGGACCCTCTCATTCTGCTATGAAAATAGATGTAAGGAAGTAAAGAGACAAGTATCTATATAAATACCACTTTAAAAAAATGGCATATTCTCTATGCCAATGGCAAGACTTATAGAAGGAAAAAAGAGCAAATATGGAGAAAAATCAGTTTCTTTTCAGTTAGTCTCCTGACTTTCCTTTGATTTAGGGGCAGAGGGCTGGGGAGAGATACGTGACTTGGCCATGTCACTGTATGTTGCTAGAGTGGATGCTGTGCATGAATGTGCTGACCATGCTCTCTCACAGTACTGATCACTGATGTGTAACAGAACATGGTAAGCTAAACTTTGTTTATCAAGATGCAATGTCTTCCCTTCGCAAACACTTAGGAAAAATTCCTTTGAATTTTCTTTTCAATAATTTGATGCAAACGACCATCTCATTCGAAATGTTTCTCTCCACAAGGACTGGGACACATGTGTTTGCTTCATATGTTTTTTAACCCCTGTTTCAGCAGGCAGGCGAAGGGACTTAGAAAAACATTAACGTGTCTACATAGTAAGTTTTAGCCCAGGTGGGCAACATCATACCCTGTCTCAACAAAACAAAACAATGGGTACTAGAAATAAGATTTTCTTATTTCTTTCTCTTACTGAGCAACATTCCTAGACCTTATAGATTACTTTTAAAACCTAAAGTCTTGTTTTAGTTTTGCAAGTCTGAGCCAGAATATTGAAGTAAAATTAAAAAAAAAATGTCTCCAGACATTAACATATAGAAACCCAGTGTCTAATTCTCAATCTGATAGCTTGATAATGTGGCCACTCTCTTTCTACAATGCACTCTCATATTCTCAAAAATGTATTATATGATGTATTTATAACTCTTGGACTCTAGTTATAACATGATTTAATTATATTTTTAGTTAACATAGTTAGTTTATTTTACTATAAAAATAAGATTCCCATATTAAATAGATGGAAAAAACATGTATTCAAAGAAAGAGACTTGGCTCAAGTCCCACCATTCCAAATAACTATGTTTAATACCTAATCTCTTTCCAGTTTTTAAAAAGATGTATCTGTGACTTTTCACTGCAAACTTATAATCAAAATTTTAATTGTATTTTTATATCTTGTATGTTTTATTTTTTTGTGTGTGTGTCCTTAAGGGAAAATGCTTTTCTGATTCAAAGGAAACAAAAATAATTCCAGTTTTTCCATATTTCATCATATTCTCCTCTCATAATAAGCTCATATGTGCCACTAAGCTAAGGATAAAGATGGAAAGAGTGAATGTGTAGGTCTTCGTGTGTATGTTATTTTTTACCAATTATCTGTACTCTAATCCTTTGTCTGTGTGTAGATAAGATGCAACCTTTCTAGTAATTAATTCAAAAGACACTTAGAATAAATAATGAAATATACTTTGTATATCATCTCTCATTGTGCCTTTCATCTTTAAAAATAAAAGGCTCATATAGTTTTCAAAACTTTATTGACTTGTATATGTGCATGCATGTGTTAGCTTATGCTCACCTGTGCAGGCACACGGTGTGTGTGTGTGTGTGTGTGTGTGTGTGTGTGGTTGTGCAGAGGCCAGAAGAGGACATCAGGTCCCTTGGAGCATGATTGACAGGTGCTTGCAGGATACTGGGTTTGCTACATGAGTGCCGGATTCAAATTCCAGTCCTCACGCTTTGCAGCAAGTGTGCTTAACCGCTGGGCTGTCTCTTCAGCCCTTCATTTAAATAGTTTGTGTTTGTTGCATGTGTACATTTGCCCATTCATGTGGAGGCCAGAGGCCGACACCGAATGTTCATTGCTCTCTGACACAGCATGTTCCTGCTGAACTGGAGACCACAGACTTGCTTGCAAGCTACTAAAAGACCTCTGTTGTATTTCTTATAATTACATTTATGTTAACAATGTGGCAATTATTCCACGGAAGGAGAGGGTCTTCTAAGTTAAAAGAGGGAACAGAAGACAAGGCAGAAGCAGGCCATATCATGAGAGGTAGCACAAAGCAAGAGGCAAAAATAACTCAGTTTTAAAGAGAGCATCTTATTTCTTATGGTATTCCTCTTGTATTCCATGAAATCAGGGGTATATTTATCTAGACATGGAAGTTTGTCAATTAGGAAATTGATTGGTAGTAGCCATCAGTATTTGTCCTTAAGTTATTATTTTTTAAAATAAATTATGTCAGTATGTTGCCGAATATTTTTGATCATTATTATTTATGGGGGTTAGAATGTATTTAATATTAAGTTAACTTAAATGTTATTGAGTACTCTTTGGAGCAGAATTGGTGTTTGTGTTTGTGTGTGTGTCTGTGTGTATGTGTGTGTTTGTGTGTGTGCTTGCACGTGTGTGTGTGAGCTTGCACGCGTGTATGTCTGTGTGTGATTTTCATATTTAGTTCTCAAAAACAAACACATTTATAGTTCACCCCTCCTCTTCCACTCTCACTTGTATGCACTGAAGTTTTATGAAGCCAATGAGATTCAAATTAGAAAACCAATAGGAATAGATGTTGTTTTGCATGTTGGTTGGGATCAACAATGGGATTAGAAAAAAAAAAAAACTATTCCGAAATGACTCGCGGTATCAGGAAGATACAGAAACAGGCTTTGCTGCTCATTTATGGGAGCTGGACCTTTTTTGTTTATTTAAGTGAGGAAATTTGGGTTCTGAATGATGATGTAATTTTCTCCAAGGTGATGTTGCCAACAGTGGCAGAGCTTGGGGCGTTTGCCATCTCCTCTGGCATCTATGCTACCAATCCATCATTTGCTTATCTTTAAAAGATGAATACCCATTACCTGTTCCAAAACACAGGAATGGAGGTTGATGAGGAAGAATCAGTAATACTGAATTACAGGCGGGAGAAAGTGAAAAGGTTAGGGTATGATTTATAGTGTACATTTAGTAATCAGCATCACAGACAACAGCACTTGGGTGGCTTGTGTGTGTTTCAAGGGATGCTCCCAAGAAGATTTCAAGGTATTTTACAGAATGTGAAATAATATAAAATGAGACTGTTTTGAATCATTATTATATCAAGCTGGTCATGAAATTTAAACAAGGTGTCATTTCAGGGAGACACAAAATGATATTACTAGTGTTAATTTAATAGAAAGAAATTGTGTCCTGTGATGCCTGTGGCTCCAGTTTTGAAAGTGTGTTTACCATAGTTCTTTACCATAGTGCTTTAAAGGAGGAGAGTTTTCTCGATTGGACTGAAACTGGAAGAGCACTTAAACAATTGCATTTAAATGTTGTAAGAAAAAAAGACTGCCCTTATTTTCACAGGAAACCCTAGCTTGCCATTTCTATTGTAGCAAGCACTGTGATTATGCAGTAAGCATGTGATTATGATCAAATTAGGGTTTTTAATATCTAAGGGTATACACACATACATGGATGGGTGAATATTCAGACATGTGAGAAGCATAAATCTTGCATATAGTCGCCAAATAAAGGCACAATCTGAGGATCTTCAAAAACTGTGCTTATTACCACTTAATTTAAATATATATGTATATATATGTATGTATATATCAGGGATGTCTTGATTTGTCTTCTAATTTAGTCTTTAAACATCCTATGTCTGGGAGTTATAGAGTGCTTATTAAGACACAGGTCCAAGGCACAGTTTTAAGTAAACAGAACACTCCGTGTTCGTATTTACGCAATGAATAAATGGGTGAACAGAAAGAAGATGAGGTCTGGGGCACATCAGTGACTACCATTTCATTTTGAATAGTCCCTGGGAAGCTGACAAAATAAAGTGCAAGCCTCCCCTTTGTGTTTCAAATAACAGTTCAATTTATGTTCTGTTTTGACTCAAATAAGTGCTTCTGTATCTTTCCACCCTTGTCTCCAGGGCTCCTGTGTATAGAGCATCTCTCAGGAAGTTGGTTGGCCAAATAGAACGCATGTATACTAACAGGCAATCAGACTATTATTTGTACTTTACAAAGTTAAGTTCTGACAGGAACTCTTTTCATTCATATTCTTCTCAATTAGGAGGTAGGTCAACACAGCCATGCTGTGTTAGGGAAACAAGGAAGCACGCTGAGAGGCTAAGGGATCCCCCTAGGAAGTCCTCACAGACAGAGGCTTTGAATTTATAAATGAAAACATTTCCACTTTATTGGATTTATAAATAAAAATAAGCAAGACCACATCTTCTTTCTGGACTGCCAGACTATCTGAAAACTCGGCAGGTTGACTTGCGTTTTGTCTTCATTGTTCGAAATGACATTCATTACGTAATCATTTCCACCTTCCAATTTAACATTGGTGCCCCAGCATATGAAAGTGTTGGCTCGAATTTATTTTGGTGGATTAATATCACACATTGGACAGGCGGTCTATAATTTCCCTAACATATGAAGTGCTTATGATCACCCACAAGTGGTATGTTTTAAAATGCATTAGAGATCTCTGACATGCTCTCATGCTCTCCTCTCATGAGGGTTCCAGGGAGCACAGATGTTCGTTAGTCACGCAGGTGCTGCTGGGTAACTATCCTGACTGGGAAAATCAGCACTGTCCATGGGAAAAACAGCCTCCCAATCTGCAGAGATGTATGGGATCAGGAGATGCTACTGAAAACATCTTTCACAAACTCTACTCTATGTACTTCCCTTGGTTGGTTTTGATCATAAATGTCTGATCGGTAGAGAGTTCAGTCCTACAAGAATAATAGGTTCTTTAGTTGAGCTATTGCTTCTCCAATGGTCCCTGGGATAGACAGCCACATGGGCAACACCCATGAGCTTCTTAGAAGTAAGCATTTCTTTGCTTAAGATCCCTGCCATACCACTCCTGGGCATATACCCAAAGGATTCCCCTGCAGGCAACAAGGACACGTGCTCCACTATGTTCATAGCAGCCTTGTTCATAATAGCCAGAAGCTGGAAAGAACCCAGATGCCCCTCAATGGAGGAATGGATAAAGAAAATGTGGCATGTTTATACAATGGAATACTACTCAGCAATTAAAAACAAAGAATTCATGAAATTTGTAGGCAAATTGTTGGAACTGGAAAATATCATCCTAAGTGAGCTATCCCAATCACWAAAGAATACAYATGAAATGCAATTACTAATAAGTGGATATTAATTAGCCCAGAAGCTCTGAATACTCAAGACACAATTAGCTAATCATATGATTCCTAAGAAGAAGGGAGGAAAGGGCCTAGGTCCTGAAAAGACTTGATCCAGTATCRTAGAGGAGTACCAGAACAGAGAAATGGGAGAGGGGTGATTGGGGAAAGGGCGGAGGGAAGGGGACTTAAGGGACATATGGTGAGGGGGGAAAGGGGAAAGCATTCGGAATGTAAACAAAGAATATAGAAAATAAAAAATAAAAAAAAATTAAAAAAGGGAAAAAAAAAAGATCTGCTGAATTGGAAACTATGGAGGTAAGGCCATAATCTCCAAATGACTCTTATCAAAGAAAACTCACAAATATTTTGAAAGGTATTTGGATATGTCTGAAGAAAAGTTTCTCCTGAAAATAAAGTGTAAATGTACAGATTACATTATTCTTTTAAATTTATATTGAAGTAAGCATTGTTTGGTTACAGATGGGATATTTAACTTTCATCTTTCATGTAACATTATCTACTGAAGAAATGCATAGTAACTCTAAGAAACATTTAGCCATCCAAAACCCATACAGCCTTCAGTCTGTAACATATGCAAGTACTTCCATATAGTACTATTTGGAAATCACACGAAGAAACAACTTATCCTGGACATTTCACCGAATGCCTATTATCTACTTAAAAACTAACAAAGAGAATAATTACTGTCTTCATCTTTGAGATAGGAAGACTGAGGTTCTGAAAACTAAATCCTTCACCATGCTTATTAAATTTCTGAGTAATCATGTAGTGGTCTCTCCTAACTTTCTAAACTCGGTATTCCTTATAGACTATTTTATGCCATTAATAATCCTTCCTTCCACAAGTGCTATGAATATAGAGAATATAGAAAAATGAATGAAAATTTTACTATCAGTAAAATTTTATGAATTAAGATTCTTTATTCTGTACTTATCCTCTATTTCAAGTATAATCAATATTTCCTGTAATACTAACACATAATTTATTCTAGACATTGATAACTAGAAGCTATTGCAAGGCATGAATGTATTTTAAATAGGGTGAAACTTTATTTTTCACATAAATAATTTCCAACTAGCTGGATACTCTTCTATGCAAGCTTAAATCCCCTAGGTCTTGTGGTTTTGTCTTAACCCTTAATTCTCCTTAGTGTTATGCAGGGTCTTTTTCCACCATTTTTTTTCTGATCTGAGAAACTGGTGGGGGAATTTAAATGTGGACTATGAATTAAATGATAGTATTGTGATATTAAATGCTGAGGTTTGGGAAATGATTGGGGGATGGGTAGAGCTGTTGCCTTCACTCTCCCTAAGTTGTTTTTCCAGGGTCATTTGATCAAAACCCTAATTTCTGTGGTAATTGCAATTGAGTTTTGTTGGTGTAGACCAAGAATGCTAATTATCTTTAGAAGATTTGGGGAACATGTAGTTCAACTTTGAAGTTGGTGAGTTTTCAGTTCAATGGAAAAAAAACAAAACCTTAACAGGAGTAGATGGACTAGGAAAACAGATCAGCCATGGAGGGTCTGCCTTCCTGGGTACTCGGCAGGTAACGCCCCTGGCCAACAGGACTGCAAATGCTTTTTGCCTTTGGTATAATTGGAATTAGACCAAGTGTCAAGACTGTAAAATAAATGATCCTGTGTGGTATGTGCTGAGACCCAGTACAGAGCTTATCTTGACTCATATACTTTATTCCTCTTTCGATTTTACTGTAACAATGTATGTCTTTATGTTGACTTAAAGCAAAATTGAAGGCAAATCTATTGTTGACTAACAGTTAACTAACATATATTGAAATCTCTTTTTCTTGTTTACTTAAAACAACTTAATTTGTATTCAAAATTTAAAATATAAACTCAAGTGTGAAGAGATCGCTAAAGAAAAGATACGCTTCTAGATTATCCTGAAGTTATATAGGAGAATCCAGATAATAAGCATAGGATTCTCCCATAAATCAATGCAATTCAACATCATACTTCTTTTCTTATTCACCATTGATCAGGAAAGATTCAATGGAAAAAGTTTTCAATGTTGGTATTGAAAGTTCATTTTCATTAAGAAAAATGACCAGTATTGTGACATTAACACTCATTGTCATCTTATAAACACTGAAATACATCAGCTGTGTTTTCAGTGTAATACATGACTGCCATGCAAAATCACTCCACTGGGCTGAACAATAGATACAAATTGGATTTATAAGCTCCAGAGCAACAAAATCAAATTATAGCTTTGTGAATGAAATACTAAACTAAGCACTGAATAATTTTTTTTTTTAGATCAAAAAGCATGAGAATTGAAATTAAGGGCTTGAAGCTGGAGGGGCACAAGTCGTCCCTACATTTGTATTTTATTTGTATCTTGTTTTGTTAAAGATGTATTTATACTCACAGCAGTAAGTAATAACAGTCAGAGGATTTCTTCCTTTAATATTTTTGGAAAATTAAAATTAAAGAATGCATGGGATATGTTACAAATATAAACAAATAGGAGAGCAAATGGCAAACAGAAAATTTATAATAAAACTTCAGGCCAAAATGTTAACTATAATATTAGACACGTTTGGAATATAGTCTCCTCTTAACACAGAGTAACCTTTTCATTTTATTAAAACTTAATATCCTGCTTATATTGATAAGAAAATAAACAAAAATGATACAGAAGGGAGCAAAGTAAGAAAATTTATCTGACATCAAACAAAAACAAAGAAAAGTTTAAAACTTTGAAATTAGATGATATCTCCACTTTGAGGTAAGGTTAGTTGTTACAATGAAAAAAAAACAATAAAGTGAAATATAGTAAGTCATCTGGACAAACAAGCAATTAAAGTATATTTATTATATTAATTTATGTGTCCCATTCATCGTGAGGGGAGTTGGGAAACTGGATGCAGATTTTCCTCCATTGGTTGTGTGTGGGTGCATATATTCTTATTAAATTTGGTCATTTTTGGAAAACATTTATGGATATCTTATGTAGTGGTGTGGGCAAAAGTTCGTCCTATTCATATAATTTAGATTTTGTTTATGCATTTGATGGATATGTTTGTGATTTAACGGAAGCGTTTATGTGTTTGCAGTCAACCATGCTAGTCTAGTGTATCAATTCCCCCCACCCCCGCGCCCCTCTTTTTCATCCCTTGGGATGGTCTAAGCCCTCACCAGCATCTTCCTCCAACTCTGCTAGATGAGTCCTTTATTTGGAAGCTGGAGTGGGATTCGAGCCTGTGCAGCCATGGAGCATAATGACCATTTCCTTAGAGTCAGACTTGGCTGGGGAGCTTGTGACAAATCTTCCCACAGCCATCCTCCAACTGTTAAGCAGCAAAGATATTTATGTCACAGCGCGTCTCCACACCTGCGGTCAAGGATTTCACGCTGCTCAGGGCTCATTTCATGCGGAGCAGGAGGAAGGGCGCTGAAGCAGCTTTCCCAGGCTGAATATGAGCTCATCTTTCCTGAGAGCTGTCCCACACTTCCCTCAGACTACAAGAGGGGCGGAAACCAGGCAGCAGAGTAAGACCAACCGCCTGCACTTTTTCCCTTATGATGCTGCATTGGGCACAGTTGGATCCACTGTGTGTTAAACTGGTAGAAAAAAAAAAACCACTCAGGAGATTATGGTGTATTTTGCAACCCCGAGACCCTGTGCACGTGGCATCCCTGTTTTATCAGGACTGAAAGAACCTATTTGGTTCTTTAATAAAACATAACCCTCTTGTATGTGGCCCCTCCCCTTTGGGAGCATTTCCAGCCTCCTGCTTGCTGGAGAGGACTGGTTTTGTTAAATTAAGATTCAGGAGGGAAAGATGATTTAAATGGTATGTATTAAAAGAATTTAAACAGACTGTAAAAACAGATGCAAAAGACCCACCAAAGTAAATTTGCTAAGTGGCTGGTTTTAGCAGAAATTAAATATGGCATATCCTAGTGCTGGGGTATATTTATTGAGAAATTCAGGTCAAAGAGCACCAGCTCGCTGAACTTGGGTTGTGCTTGCCAGTGAGATGACGGACGCCCCATTGTTGGGGCAGCTGATGCTCAGGCTGGCAAGGATCCTGAGAACATGTTTTAAAAAAGACCCTCTGCTGGCAAAAGGGGTAGAGATGACTTCATGGGACTTCTGAGTCTAGAATTTCTTTGCTTTTATTACCGATTATTTTTGCTGGATTTTTTTTTGACGCAGTGTTTTTAACTTTAAAACAAAAATCTAAACAAAAATAACTGTCTACTTCCTGAAGTCACACTGGAGTTTGCTGCTGTTCTAACGGTGACCTCATCTCACCCCTCATTCGATGTCTGACAAGGTTGTCGGCTGGAGTGAAAACAGCAAACACCCTCCTTGCTACTCTCTGTGTTTGGGCTTCTTTTAGAGACCCAAAATGAGTGTCCCTCATCAGCTAACGCCTGTAAAATGGCAACACACACTACCAGACATACACGTTTGATTTAATTGGTTTAATTACGATGCTGTAAATGCATACATGAGAGTGTAAGCGCTGAAACAAATATCATGTTCTCAGAGACTTTTGCACAAATACGTTGGGAAAAGCTATTGTAGTCTCAGGATATCATTAGCTCACAAACTTTAACAAAGACTCTCCTCACATGTTTATGGTAGATAAACACACTTTGGTCTTATTTTTATGGGTCGGCCTGCCTATTCAGAAATAGTGGTAGAGTGTCTAGAAACTTCTAGAGACATTATTCAGGTGTACGTAGGCAGAGTGGAATGAGAGCTTCAGCCTACATAACCTAGCTAGTAGCATCCAGCTGGAAGACATTAGATGATCATTTAATAGAGCTCACTTGTCTTCAAAATCCATGGTGTTCCTCAAGTCTTACATAGGATTTCAACTTATTGTGTGCCAACTGCTGGACAAAGAAAGGTCTTATGGCTATTTGGGAAAGTATTACATAAGTGATATTTTAATTATCACTCATTACTATGCTGATAAATTTATGGTTTTTTGGACCTTAAAATCCCAAAATTCAGAAGCAAAATATTGGGGTTTTTGTGTTTTTTTTAGAAGCAAAATATTGTATGTGGATGTTTTTATGTTATCTTTTTCCCTCATAAAACATGATACCAACTATCCTTCAATAAAGAACGTGAAGAAAAGTAAGATTACAGGCAGAGAGGTAGAGAAGTTAGGAGAGCTCCTAGACTCACCCAGGTTGTCTAGGTAGTGTTTGAATAAGAACAGAGTTGCCCCCATCAGGACATAGTCCCAGTAAGGATTTATACTTGGGAAATCATTCTTCACACTCACAGCAAACAGTTGGTCCTAGCAAAATAATGTGACAGAGCCAGCTATTTCTGTACATTTTGACTTGTTTCTACTAGATGTTTTCAGACATGCCATCTAATTAAAGGACTCAGCACATGAATGAGGGGCTGTTGTTTCAAGAAAAGAATTTGTGGATCTGTCCTGATGGCTGAGTCTGCGAACAAATGTTTAGTCTATTTAAGTACCCATTCCCCAGGGTTGAAGATGTTACTGTCTCTGAATGTCCCCAACCCTGTTTTCTTCAAATGAGTCCACACATAGCCCCAAACTCAGCAAATGCTATGTAGCGGGGAGTGCTTATGAATCATTTTGGCTGAGAGTTAACTTATAGCAGGTCTGGACTTCTGTTTTTTTTTTTTCCTGAGGATTTGGCACTTCAGAACTTTTCAGGGACAAAAATCCAACTATCATTGTGGCTGTCTCCCTTCAGTATTCTTGACTTTCTCTCTCAAGATGGCGTCTCCCACTGAACCTGATGCTTGCCATTCTGACTCGATTGGATAGCCAGAGAGCTCCAAAGTCCTCCCATTTCCTCTCCCAATATTCTGGGGTTGCAGATGAATCTTACTGAGCCAGACTTCTACGTAGGTGCTGGGGATCTGAGCCCAGGTCCCCAACCTGTGCTGCTCTACTGAGTCATTTACCCAGGACCTCCTTTCTTGGTAGCTATGGGAAGTACCTCACTTTTTAGATGATTCTCATGATTATCAATTCTGTACCCACTTTCACTAGGGAAATAGACAGAGAAGGGATATAGGACTTTTTGTGTACTCTTAATTTATAAACTGATTCAAATAGCCAGTTTCAGAGGATGGCCATGGTAAACAGAATGGTACTTTTGTCCTAAGAATGAGGCCCTTGTTTTTCAGAGAAAGTTCCCTAAGAGAATTTTAGGGTAAGCTTTATGGTCAGGGATAGAACCCAAATGAGAACTAAGAGTCTGATCTCAGAATCCACCCAGTCCACCTGGATATACAAGTCAAGTGTAGCTCAAGGATTCGAAGTCCTCAGAAAGCAGAGATCACGGAGAACAAAGGCACCCCAGCCCTGGCTTTGTAACTATCTGGGGTGTGTAGGCAGTAAGCAGTGTGTGGGCAAGAATATTCAAAGGTCTTTAAACTTAGTGAGGAGGCTTTTCAGTCCCAGTCCCTCAATGTCTGATCCACTGAAGCAGTCAGCAACACAGGTAAATGCAGAAAGTTATTCTTGAACAGGGGCAGAACTTGTCCCTCTCCCTGTTCTTAGTAAATAACACAAAGGCCAAAATGTAAGGTGAGATCCTTTTGATTTTCTCAGTATAGGGCATTTAACTGTTGTTTACAATTGATTACTATATGATATATTCTCCTTCCATAGACCAATAAGCAGACAAAGCTATCAGTGTAATCAATGTTGATGGGATACTTTTGAATTATATTGCAAACAAGCATTTCCATTAGGATTAATCTCTCTCTCTCTCTCTCTCTCTCTCTCTCTCTCTCTCTCTCTCTCTCTCTCGGTCACACACACACACAGGGGTTGGGGAGATGACAAAGTACCTACAAGACATTGAAATAGCTGCAATGTACTGCAACTTTAATCTGATTTGTCCAAATGATTGGTGGATCCAAGTTTTCTGATGTCTGCTTAGCTATGACTGTGGTTCAGATACAGGGGAGATAACAGTGGCGCTGGTGACGACCAATTCTACAGTGCCAATCTTGGTTTTGCAAATTTCCAAGAAGTTTAGTAAAGTGTCTGTACTATTTGAAGACCCATTTTCAATTTTATAGACTTTTTCTTATATCTGAGCAAGAAAAAATAGGCACACATGGTATAAATCTTTGAAGCAAAAAGGCATAAGTGGGTCTCAAATTAACATGTAGACCCCAAAGAGAAGATGCATGAATTCAAAATTACTTGTTCCTAAAAACTATTTTCATGAATAAAGTAAATACCCTGAGTATATATGTAAACACTCTTAGATATAAAGCATCTCTATCCTGAGTCCCTGAGCCAAGTTTAAGGGTATATTTCTTTGAACACAATGGCCACTGAGTGTTAACATTGTGCCACCTACTGGACAGCCTGTCAGCTCCTAAGAAACACACAGCTTGGAAATGTGTATTTTACCCACAAGGCTTCAGCAGAGGTAAACCACATGATCAAAACTCTCTGGACTCTTTGATAACAAGTTCTGTTCCTTTTTACTATTGAAGGCCAAAATTGTGACTAATGAGATTCATGAATTCAGAATCAATATTAAAACAGTCCAACAAGAACACTAACGACTTCATTCATGGGGGTTTTCTGTGTCTGGTTCTTTAGGTTGACTCTCCAGCCACTATAGCAGATGGGTTTATAAGCACAGGGGCTAATATGAGGAGGAGTTAACAAAATGTTGTAGGAATATTTTGGCTACTGTCACTTGATACTTTGGGAAAACATGTCTTAGAACCATTATGGGTTGTTTTGGGGCAGGGTCATGGGTTGTGTTTTGGGAGGGTGTTATGTCTCCTGTATAGAGGGGATAGAAAATTAGACATCCTCTATGTACCCAGAGAACACAAATGAGAAAACATTCAAATGTCAGTAAGCAAGTAAAATATTTATCACTACTAATAAAAGAGGCCACTGGATTTAAATATTTATACTAATAAAAGAAAGTCAGTATTAAAAAAGATACAGAGCACACACACACTGGTCTTCTTACGTGTTCTTATTCTTATTGTGCCTAGAGGTGGTTCCAGTGCCCTACTCAAAACAGAGCTGTAGCTTAGAAAATTACCGAAAATTATTGAAAAGAAAATGAAGAAGGAGGAGGAGAAGGGAGGGATAGAGGGAGGAAAGGAGAAAAGACAGAAAAGAAGGAAGGAAGGAAGAAATGAACTGACCATTTTTGCTTTTGTTATGTTAGCTATGTTAGATTGTTCAAGAAATTTGGACCTTAGTACCAACTTTGAAACTTGCCAAGGTCAAAATTTATGTCATAATTTATTTTTTGCATACTGTGAGTTTTTCATGTGGGTTTGACCAAGTCCAATGAGAATTTGCTTCAACACTTTAGTCTTGGTTTATAAAAAGATACCTTTTAATAAGTTGTCGTGAAAGTTGGTGTGAAAATTGTACTTTAATTTGAAATATTCTATTTGAAGTTCTATTTACTCAACAGTCTATTGATCATGAACTCACACATCTTAAAAACAACTGGCAGATGTTTTCAACACTTTCCAGGAGGCCTGAATGCTTCTTACTTGGTAGATTTAGACATACTCGGGATAGACAAGTCTTTCTAAAACAAAGTGAGTCTAGATAGGAGGGAAGCCAGTGAGAGAGTCGTGAGAAGGGACACATGACTCGTGATTCAAGGTGACACTCCTCATGTCAAAGTCCATTTTTAGTTGATAAAAAAAAAAAAGAATCTTAAACCTAAAGAGGTGAGGCTGGAGGGGATAGAGCAGGATAACGGGGCGTGGCTTGCATCAATCAGTAGCTGGTTGGCAAGAAACTTAAGACCAATCAGCAATACTGTCCCTAGTTGAAGCAAAGCACTTTTTCAGATGGAAGTCCCCTCTTCAGGGATAGAATAATTGCACAATCATAAAGTTATAAAAACAGAGTAACTGTCGCATTTGCCAAGCCACATGCGTGACTCGTGTGCATGCGGGCCATTTTCACGTGGTACATTCTACCAGGAATGTTTGGTCATTTACCCTGCATTGATCCAGAGCCTTTTGCAGGTGCATGGTAATCTGGAGAGTCAGCCCCACAAAACTAGAGGAAACTGAGGCACAAAACGTTGAAGTGCTTGCCTTCGACCCCTCTCAGTAAGAAGTGTGGAATGTCTGAGCTTAGCATATCTGACATCAGAGTCCCTGTGAGTAACCACTACACCAAGCAGCCTGGTGATGCTGGGGACAGGAAAACTCAAGGTGCCACCTCCCTAGGACTTAACAGGGAATAGGAATTTCTATATGATCAGGTTCTGACCAGATAAAGCAGAGCTACTGTTCCTTGGTCAGAACTCTACATGGGGTGGAGGAATATCCTAGGGAAATAGTAGGTGGTGGTGGTCGGAAGGGAATTTGGCTGATCAGGTTTCAGTCACGTTCATACTGCAAAACAGAGCAGGCCCAGTTAGCTCAGGCCCCTGAGGGGGTGTGAAGAAGGTGTTACTGGAAGGCTAACTCCTTATCCATGAACTGCCTGTGGGGAGGGAACCGGCAGGGCCTCCCACTCCTGGGATCCCTGCAAATAGCGGGGATAGAATAGGGCTCGTACCTCAGAATAAATTTGATAGGATTTTTTTGTGAAAAAAATCACTTATGGAATGGAAGCTAAAAGCAACAGTTTTGAATGGCTACCTTCAAGTTGTTTGCACATCCTTTTAAACAATTGTCAAAGGGAAGATATTGAATGCCAAACTTTGTAAATCGTTTATTGATGTAGGCAAGTAACCATATAAAAACMACACGGATGAAGCACATCATGGTGCTTATCAAGTTGATTAAAACAGGTAGAAACAACAATAAAATATATTCTGAAATCGTATCTTTAAAAAATGGGTCTTGACAAGCAAGAATTTGATGGCCAGAAACTTTGCCTTGAGCTGTCTGGTAAATAGATGGAGTTTATCGTAGTTTTGCTCTCTTTTAATTTCAGTTAACACATCCTGTATCCACGGGGGTCTTTTTCAACAGTGTGAAAAGGATAAATTTTATCTTTAATGGAGAGGAAGCATCCAGAGAGGAGGGCTGGGGTGTAGCAAGGAAGTCTTCCCGGATCCACTAGTTGTAAGTTAATGATATACTTAAGGATATTTGGATTTGTTTGCCTAGAGCAAGACTGCTTTAAAATAGCAAAGAAGGCATGGATGAGGAAAACGGGAATGGGGTTTTACTCTCAGAGCTTAGCGCTTAGTGCCGGAGGCAAGGATAGATTAGATCTGCAGGGCATGGATGCCCCTGCTGAGAGACAGGAAGGACCTTCTTAGCTTCCTGGGACCCAGGTATGTGCTCATCATTTTAAAAGTAAGTTTCATTTTAAAATATCTAAGTGTTTTATAATTCCCTTAATAAAATTTAAAAAATTAACATTTTAAACGTAAGTTGAAAGAACTTTTCCTTTTTCCTGATCGTTTACAGCTCCCTGCTTATAACCTTTTCATTTAAAACATTTGTTCCTATTCTTTAGTGATTGCAGGAATGTTTCTTACTCCTGTGTTTGATAATCTATCTACAATTCAAGGAGATTTGAGTTCAAATTTCAGTTTTGCCTCTCTTTTGACAATGAATTTGTTTGGGGGTTTCCTGAAGTTGTTAATCATCAGATCGTTTATATACAATTGATAATAAAAAGCTCATATTTTCTAGTGTCTTTAAAAAATTAAAGTTGGCAAGTAAGACATATACGCCCATGTTTTGCAAAGTGGAGTTTTGATGTATGCATATATCACAGAATGGCTAAATTAAGCTAGTGAAAATGTAGGAAGAAAAAAACAGTCTTATTTTTCCCTTAAATGCTAAAATTAACACAACACTGTAAGTTTTTAGAACTGTATGTTTGTGCGTGTGTGTGTGTGTGTGTGTGTGTGTGTGTACTCAGAGTGCCATTTTAATGCAACCTCTGCTTTATGTACTGGAAATACTCTTTAATACGTAATCATTATTAGGATACAGTCATCATTTTATGTTTTGTTTAGGGTGCTAAGGTCTCAGTTAACAAAAAAATATTCCCTTATATTTCTCCTAGGCAATGATTCATTTGTGATATCATAGAAGGTATACTTCTTTGATACTTGTCTATTATTTGGTGTCATATGCCAATATTGTTGCACACTGAACCCCATGACTTCCTTAATTGGAGGCTGATGAGACAAACTTTTCTATTCCCTCCCCTATCTGCTAGCCAAATTAGGTTGATTGTTTTTTTTTTTTTAAATAGATAATCTATCAGGAAGTATCTTCCACAGTCTTTTGGGATACCTACTAAGGCCTTTACCCTTTTGTGGCTCAGCCAAAAGATTTATATTAAAAATCAAGATTATTATCTGACCCAAATTATTTCTATTACCTGCAGTGGACCTGAAGTCCCAAAAGTAGCTGGCGGGGAAGCATGGGCGGGGAGGCATGGGTGGGGAGGCATGGGCGAGGCACCCAGGCAATGAAACAGCATTTGAATATGTCCACTCACTACTTTTAATGGAACAAAGTTAATCTTTGAAGAAATATTTTTGTCATTAGGCATAAATACTTTATAGCCATTTTAGTAAATTGGTCTAACACCTGAAAATGTCAGAATTATCTCCCACTGGCTTGCTCACACTTGCTCCCTGGTGGCTTTGTCCTGGATAATACCGACTTTTCATTGTAGACTCAGTCTTGGACGGTCCCTATCTGGTGGTTGACATCCTATGTGACAATTTCTCAGCTGAAACTTTGCACCCCCAAATCAGAAGTAATTGAAATGTAATTGCTAACTGTTACAATTCCATGTTCAGGCTACTCATTCTCGCAACACAGGGTATATTCACAGGACCTTGCTCTAAATACATTAGGAGCAGCTGTTTAAATTCCAGATGTCTGATGAACTCTGAGCAAGAATTGGAATGCTGCATTTACAAGCCCTGCTGAAGAAAGGAAAAGGAAAAGGAATTGGCTTCCTTCCTCATTTGTTTCTTCTGAGGACTGCACTGCAGCCTACTTCTGCTTTCTCTTTAAAAAGGCAGAAACCTTTTGTTCTTTAGCATTAGGGCGAAAACAAAGTGACTAAGAATCAGTGTGTGCAATTATTTCTAATATTCTACCAACGAAGTTATGCTGTAATCTTGAYGTGCTGGTCACTGTGCAGGATAATTAAAAGACTTGGAAAAGAAGAAGAGTAAGGGTCAATCTTTAATGCTATCACCTAAATAGATGATGTTGGAATCTGAGCTGTACTTCCCCCATTCTAGATGAGAATCTAAATAATAATAAAGAATATATAAGGTGTAATTCAGTGGCAGAGTATGATACTGATATATATTTGGCTATTGGTTTGATACCTACCACAACAGAAAATTGAGAGAGAGAGAGTGAAAGAGTGAGAGAGAGAGAGAGAGAGAGAGAGAGAGAGAGAGAGAGAGAAGGAGGGAGGGAGGGAGGGAGGAAGAGAGGGAGGGAGAGAAATTAAACTCACTTCTGTGTGATTCTTGCATGTTTAATAATTTTCCCTTGTATTATATAAAATTAATGAAAGACTTCACTTCGAAGAAATATTTTTTCCCTACAAAAATCTGTGCATAAAAAAAGCCAAACAAGCACTACTAACATGTCATGTATGCTTTTGTGTATTCTAGCTGCTGGAGTAGTGTTGCTTTTCACCATAGTAAATGTCTATTAAACAAAAGGGTATAGACACTGCTTGGTTGTGTGTGTATGGTGCTCGGCTGACATTTAGGAGTTTCGAATATGGAGAGGGTTGTTCTACGAAAGTATGTTAGACAAGGATGACTGCAGTCTTCTTTGAGTATATTGTTTCCCTTATATGTCTTTAAAAAACGAGAAAGTGACACTTTAAGCATAAAGCTTAAGTCTTGGGAAAAACTATATATATTTTTTTCTAGAGGTGAAAATCTTACAGTTTATGAATTAATGCTGTTTTCTCCCATTGTCCCAAGTATGAGGCAGAGAGCACAGGAATGACAAAGTTTTAATGGCTATTTTAAAAATAATTATCAGCCATTTTGAGTGTCATTGGATTTAAAAGGGGTATTATTATTCTACAAAAGGAAGACAATGTTCCCAGAACAAAGCTCAGGACTTTATAGAAAAAGACTAGTAGTTAGGGAGACACTGGCATTGTCTTTGAGCTTTTCATTTTGCTACTAGACAGTGAAACTCTACCATGGGCTTGTAATCAACTCTTTTTGATTAAAATCCACATGGGCTCCTGAAAAGCCACAAACTCAGCACCAAGCAGATGTGATCAATCATAGAAGTTATATGTTCAGTAGGAATATAGGACAGTGATTGAGACCATAGTGTGGTGTTCAAATCTGCTTCTGCCTCTAGGTATAGGACCTTAATTTCTAAGTTTCACTACCTTCTGAAGTTCACTGGGAATCATCAAAACATCTGTGACAACTGTGTGAAGTAAATGGGAGTAATTCTTTCAAGAACTGTCAGAGTAAGCCTTTGTGTCACAGAAAAAGGATTGCACTGGCGTATTGGGGATGATCAGAATTAGCATCTTAATTCTAATTTCTTCTTATTGACTTCTTTCCCTTCGGTGGTTTTCAGTCCTTATCACTATGAACTAGAGACAAAGCTATCTCATTCTTGGGCTATTGTACAATCTAAATGAGATAATGTGTGAGCATATTCCATTTGGCAAATATAAATCTGAAATTGAGTAATAGTATGCTTTGTCTGTTTTGGAACTCTGCTTAGACACAAGAGAAACAAAACTATTAATGAATACATTAATATAAAATATGAATCCCAGCTTCTCCTCCATGCAGGTTTGCATTCCAGATGCCCATCCAAGCCTCCCCAATGTTTCTTTGTCTCCCTCACCTCTTCCCTATCCACCACTGTGGGTAAGTCTGAAAGCACACCTTTTTCTTATTAAGATCATATCTTGCAAGCTAGAAGTTTCTGGACAGCGATGGAATAAGACAGAGAGGGAAATTCTCCTGTATTATTGTGAGCTTGACTTCTTAATAATGACCTAATAATCTTCAAATTTCTGAGGAAGCTAGGTAATTTGATGTAAAGTAAGTTCTACCTCAATGGTTTTTCTCTTACTGTTCTAAAATTCATCTGTACCACTAGAGAAACAAATAGCTTTAGATTAAACATGATTTACACTAGAATGTAAGACATGTGTAAGACAAGTAAATGGAGGAGGTGAAATTAATGTAAACACAGATAGAGCAAATAAACAAAAAACAGACAAAATCAATAAAAACCACTTACAGAAGACTGAGTAGCCCGAACGTGCTTGAAGGACTTACACAGTTTCCTTTGGGTTTCGGAATGGACAGTCCACTCCAGTTGGCCCCTCACCCCTGTTTGCCCAAGTACACAGAGTACCAAGGTAGTCATCAGATAGGGAAATGAGACTTCCCAGGGAACATGGAAATGAGCTGTCATGTTCCACAACAGAGCTTGGAAAGTTTATCATCTCTGAGTGAATAGGAAAATTAACCATTTTTAGACTAATTAAAATTCAATGTGTTTTCATTTGCCATTTTGGGATCATACATTTATTTTTCCCTCCACACCATTAAAACCACAGATACCATGGGTTTCTGACTACCTCTCATGGAAAGAAGCAAAATGTAGTTTTGAGATTCTTTTTAAGGTCCAGTTAAGAGTCATGTTTAATATTTTTGGTGGAAATTTTGAAATAATAAATCAACTTGTCTGCAGTTGATCTTGATTTTCTTTAAATGAATGAAATTGTCAACTTGAAAATCACAATTTCTCCTTCTGGTATAGCCCAGTGCACAGTGGAATACTATAAACCTGGGAAAAAGCATGATAGCTTCAGAGAAAAACATTTAGAATAAGGAAAACTTTTATTATTTCTATATATTTTTTAAGACAGAAATCCATGGATCTGCTGCTTCAAGTCATGCCAAATGTAAAAGTGAGATGATATTTTATGTTAAGAGAATGAACTTTGGCTATGAGAAAGTTAATAGTAAGTACATGTCTCTTTTCTGATGTACTTACGCTCTGATTCTCCTGGGGATCATTTTCAAATCTGCTGTGCAGTAGCYGTGCTCCCTCGAATTCTTCTCGTCCAGAAGGTGCTCTAATGGCACTTACCTTAGGTGGATGCTGTAAATGTCAAATGTATTAAAATCAGTGAAAAGCACACAGCGTTAGTGGCTCATAGTAAGTTCTATGTAAGCGGTAGATGTATTTTTCATGATTATTTTTACTGATATGTCTTAATAAACATCAAATCATTCTTAAGTTTTGAAAACCTACCATTTGCAGGTTAGTTATGACATAATACCTTCTTTCAGTTTTACTAATATTCAGTTTGAATATTAGTCTTTCATATCTTTATCTGCAGCATAAAGATTAACATTTTGGAATTAACATTCAAGATTATTACACAAAGAAAACATCATTATTGCTGATATTTTTTTTTTCCTGAAGAGAGTTAAGTGCAGTTTATCCCACATATAGAAAGCAAGATTTGTGGGTTTGGAGCAAAAAAGCAGTTGATTTGAGCTTGCAGGAGCATGAAAAGTGACACAGAGAGAGACTCTGAGGTAGCTCACGCAGAGGGAGTGTTTCTTAAGAAGGGCTATGTCTGGACTACATGGCACTCCTATGTGTGTTTTGAGTACTGGGCATACTAGGCTTATAGATGGAACAACCAAGAGAGGCCACTCCTGTCATGTGTCTCATTCTCTTCTCATCCCTGAGTGCAGTGGCACATGAGGCTTTCTACAAAGGCTCATGGCTCCCAGTGACCTTGTCTGCTCTTCGGAGAGAGCACTGGGCAGGAAGTCAGAAGGATGGGGTTGCCCTGGCAGAGGTGGTAACCTTCTGCTGGGCAGAACTGTGACACTTCTGCTGTGGTTTCCTTCTTAATGAAAGCATTGGGTTCCTGATCTTAACAAAGGTAAAATATTAATTACCAGGAAAACATATGGCATCACTTTAAAGGCAGAAGTGCTGTTTTAACAAATTAAAAATGCAGCTCAACGAGATCATAACATTCAAATTGGACACCAAGCTSCCGGGCCTCAAATGTGCCTAGACATTAATATTTCAGTAGCTAAAAAGAAAAACCAAGTTTCTCCCTGACCTTCTAGTCACTAAGATAACATTTTCAATTTGTAAGAATATATATTTTCCTCATGGGATACAATAAAATCATTTTCCTTTTCAATGGGAAAAGACGCAATCTAGTAAATTCTTATTTTTTCCTAAATTGGCCCCCGAGCGATGATCATTTGCTTCATTGGGGTTTTTGCCTTAATGCTATCTTTGCTGTCTATGTGATGTTAGGAATGAAAAAGTGTTCTAATATTGTCCTGACCTTCTAGCTTTGTAGTAGGGCCCAGGCAAGAAGGTGCTGAAGTGGTTTGCATTGCTGTGTGCTCTGTGTCAAGAACGTCTCTGAATCTTGGACCAAAGAGTATCCGTCCAAATGCCCATAAACATCAATATGTTCTGCAAGACACACTTATGCTTGCCTAGAATTCTACCTGTCCCACATAAGGATGGAAGATCATTACACTGAAAGTTGGGTTAATTAATATGTGAGTTGAGTCAGTTTAAAATTAAATTTGGCAGCAATAAAATTTGTCTTTCCTTTACCTTTGTTGCCTGAGATGATTTTATAAGAAAGCACTCTAGAGAGAAAGATCTCCTTAAATAGCCAAGGTTTACTTTAGGAATCACTATTATTTATTATTAAATTTATTATTATTATTATTATTATTATTATTATTATTATTATTATTATTAATTCTATCCATAGGATAACCACTAATTATCTTTGAGCTCCAGGGAAGGACAAATGGAGCTTTTATGTTTTGTGGCCATCAAATCGCTGGGTGTTAATGATTAGTAAATTAATTTGATGACTCTTTAAAAGAGGAGTTGGTCAAATAACAAAAGCTTAAAATCCTAAATCAGTATTACATTTCACATTTGGTTGTTGTGAAGAAATGTCTGCTTATATATTCAGGCATCTAGAACATTCCGTTGGGTAGGGCTTGTGCTATTCCAAGCTGGGGGAAGTTGGACTTTGGAGATAAGTGCAGTCACAGCTCCTATAGGCCCGGTGGTGGGATGACAGGCTAATCATCTCCAGGGGGACCAGGGGTCTGTCGTGCTGTGGAGAGGGCTCCTTACTTCATCTGTTACAGAGGCTTGACCATTCACGATGATTAATATTCTAATTATAGGACTTTTAAAAGGTCTTCAAGTCATCACCAAATGCCATTAATTGGAGTAGTAGAGAGAAGGAGATTAATCAATCTTAGGTTTGCATTGTCACTCTGCCACATTCAGAAAGCCATGAATTTTCTCACGTTTCTAATCCTGCTTTCTCATTGATGGATTGGGTTTGATAGTACCTTAGAAGGATACGGGATACTATAATGGCATCCTGAGAAGTGACTGAAAAGTGCTGTATGCAGCACATAGTAGGCCCCTATGAATTGTCACTGCCTTTGTTGCTATTTTGTTTTATATCCTAAATCAAGAGGTCCTAGGTTATTATAGAAGATAGAGTTTCTGTTTAGTGTGACTCGCTTCTGGTTATGCTCTATACCGGGAAAATAAGATATTCTTGTTTCCCCCTCCCTTGAACACAAAATTATAAACAGCACTCAAGTAGTTTTGTCCCCATGCAAGAAGCAGAAGTAGAAATGTCCTTAAGGATCCACAATTAAAAACTGGACATATGTAATTTGCATATGATTCCTTTATGTAAAATAGCGCAGTGCTTGATTGTAATCCAAAGCACGCCCTCCTGTCATCCTTTTAATCATAGCCGGACTGCATGTAATAACTGCTATAATGTAAATGCTGTTTAAGGAATTGCTTTAAGTTTTCATTATGTGTAGGTGCATATGTCGGTGGTGTGCACATGTGAATTCAGGTGTCTGTGGAGGCCACTGGTTTCCAATCCCCCTGGCTAGAGCTGGAGTTACAGGCAGCGGTGAGCCATCTGATGTGTGTGCTGGGGATTGAACTCCTTCCTCTGCAAGAGCATTGTGTACTCTTAACCCGTGAGCCATCTCTCCAGTTACTATAGGTGCTGTTTAAATGTTTGCTCGGCTTCCCGTGTTTAGGGGATAGCTATAGGGGAAAAAATAAAGCAGTGTGCCCTCATTCAGCACAGATTTAATTTTTCAAAAGACATTTTTAGTACGGGTGCACAAATCCAGGGCTAGGACCCCCTGGACAATGGACGATTACTTTACTTTATGCTACAGAGGGGTGGGAGGGGGCCCTGGAAACAGTTCTGCACGTTCAGCTGGAGTTGATGGGTGCAGAGCTGTAAGTGATGCTTTCAATGTTTACAGAAGAAAGCATGATTGGCTCCATAGGCTGACATGGACTCCAGCCTGAAGCAGGAGGAGGGGTGTAATATGCTTCAAAATGAAAATGGATTATTGATTTGGAGGAAATGTTAGGGAGAAATATGTCGAAGTTTTGAGACAACGATTGCAAGTTGATACTTTAAAAAGAAAACTTCAGGCTTCACTGGGACTAAAATCACTTCAGGAAAAAAAGTCAGCATCTTTATGGTTAAATTTAAGTAAGTTTTAACTCATCCCTATATGAGCACACAAAGCTGTCTGGATTTGCTGAGAAGATTGGAAAACAGATGATTGTCATTTGTAACCCTGCATCGAAAGAAGAGAAGTTAACACATATTCATAACAAAAGGGACATGTCGTAAAACAGCTAGAAAATATTTCATCTTTTCCAAAAATTGGCACATTTGTCCTAAAAAATGTATATGCAACTTCAAAGGACATAGCCATTCTGTGAATAGTTTGAAATATCAGACTCTCTAGAGGGCTAGGGAAGCTTTTGTTGGCTTTCACCCCAATATGCTAAAGAGAATATGTTACAGAAAATTAAATATACACATATTATATATGTGGGTGCACACACGCGCATACACACACACACACACACACACACACACACACACACACACACACACACACACACACACACAGTCCTTCACACAGTTTCCCGTGCACAGAGCCTGTGGAGAGTCTTTAAAGAAACTGATAGAAGGCTCATTGGTACGTTATCAGTGGCCTGCAAACTTGATGGAGCGTCCCAGGTGTTTGCAGTTTTCTAAATGACCGTGTTGTTTCTTGCTTAGGAAGGTTATTTTTGCATTGCTTTTTGTTCTCGTTTGCTTGGTTTCTTGGTTGTACTGTCTAGTCTCCTACCTGTAACACAACTTCATGTCTCCCCTCTTTTTTTTCAGCTTTTTATGAGCTGTCATTTTAATGTCAACTCACATGCTCTTTAAAAGGATCACCTACCTCCCTAGAAACCATTCCTGCGTCCCTTTCAGAGCGCCCCACTTCACAGCGCCGAGGAAATGTCATTATAATAAGCATTTAGTAAATATTTACAGAGTATTAAAATATAAGTGATGGTATCAGGATAAAAAACATTCGTGTTAAGGGGGAATAATGAACGTTCTCTGAGGGATGGACCTAGGTTAGATCTGGAATGCTAGATTCTGAAGTCCCAGACAAATAAAGGACAGCTCCTGGGATAAGAACTGTTGGGAGAAACTTAAACCAAAGCAAAGTAGGCTAGCGACTTTATATAAGTGGATGGACAGACAGGCAGGCAGGCGCGCACACGTGCACGCGCACACACACACACACACACACACACACACACACACACACACCAGTTTTGAGGCAATAGAATGTAAACTGAGGTTGATAAGCAAGGGTATAAGGTTGGAAGTGAAGGATGGACTCTAAATCTGGAGTCAATTTTTCAAGTATAATTGTAGCCCCTGAGCTGGAATTAAGGAGCTGCTGAGATTTTCTCCATACCATTGATGGAGAAAAATTAAATGATGTTTTAACATGAAGTGTCTTAAATAGTATTCTTAAAAGAGGGCTACCTCCTTGGACGTTAACTGAACAATTTTGCACAGGGTATGACAAGCCCAGAGCTTGAAAATCATTCTGGCTGTGTTGTAAATACAGACACAGGGACTGAAACGTGGCTGAATATTGGGAGAATATTTAAATATTTTGCTAATGGTAATAAAAGGGCTGAAGGGTTTTTGAAAAAGCTTAGCATCTGTCAGAAATTGGAAGTACCCCAATATTTGATAATTTGAGAGAAAAGAATACACTGCCAAAGAAATGTCAGTGCAACAATACAGCTAAATATTGGTTACAGAAATATTGATTGCATTGCACTGAACCAGGTACTTTATTTCTTTGAGAACTAACTCTTTAGAGTTAAAGAATCCAAACTAGTTTCATACACAGGACACTAATGTGCATGAGTCTATTTCTTTAAATAGAAACTTCCGTCAGAACAGAGCAAAGTCAGGTGTCCACAGGTGCCCACAGGTGTTGGCGGCTGAGCAGAGTCACAGGCACCATCTAGGGAGAACAGACGTCTCCCATATTTATCTTTCAAGCCAGCTCAGTGTCAGGGACTTTTAATATGTTCTTTGATGAGCTTTTTCTCTTCCAAACTCATTTTTTTTTTCAGGAATAAAAGTAAAACCACATTCTAAACTCTCTCTGTCTCTCTCTGTCTCTGTCTCTGTCTCTGTCTCTGTCTCTGTCTCTCTGTCTCTCTGTCTCTCTCTCTCTCTCTCTCTCTCTCTCTCTCTCNCACACACACACACACACACACCCCTGAACACCACACACATTGCTCTTGAGAAAATAATTCGAGAAAATTGTACTTAACAGTATTAGTGAACATAGAGCAATGGAACTTTCTACAGATTCTTCCTCAGTGTTCCAACCCTATGATTTACTTGAATAAAAAACAAAGTTTCAAGCTCTGTAACCTCACCATAGGTCTGTTTTCTAATCTTACACATTAAAGCCAGAAGCATATGATGTTCTGTGTTTTGATCAAATCTAAAACAATTGTTTTAACAAACATTTGGTTTCTTTATCAGTTGGATCTTAGGAAGATCACGTTGACACTGAAAGAAACTTTGCTGTCATATATCAATCCATGCTTTTCATTATACTCAAGATGGGAAAAATGCCAATGTCTGCCTGAAATGATCATCTATTTATTTATGCTTATTTTTTAATATATGCAATATCTTGAGGACATGGATATGACTTTTTATGTACTGGCAGACTTAAATTAATGCTTGGCATTTAATAAATAATAAAAATGTCTATGAATAAGTGGCATTTTAAAAATAGACATTTAAAATACTTACATAGAACCTACTATGCATAAACACCCAAGTGCTTTACAAATATTAATTCACTTAATTCACATTAAATAAACTCTTTTAAATAGATGTAGCCTTTATAACCCGGAAAGGTTGAAATACTTGCCTGATTCAATGCAGCCAAGCAGTGATGGAGCCGGGCGTCCTTCCTGAGTACGGCTGTGTCAGAATCTTTGCACTTACCTTATACCACCTTCAAATAAATGCTGTCTTTAAAAACTTAAGAATATAAATATTCACTTAATATATGTTTTATTTAAACCCAGAATAAGAAGCTATGGGTTTGAGTACATCTTTATTTCACTTGCTTTATGATATTAAGCAAGTGTATTAACGTAATGGAACCTCAGTTTTCTTATGTATAAAATCAGGGCAGTAGATTTTTACCTCAAAAGCTCATGATGAGGTTTTACAAAATCAATTTGTATGAAAATATTAGAACACAGTTGGCACCCAGAATATGTTATTGGTATGCCAAGGAGAAGGGCTCTAGTTTTTTCTTCTCCCCTTTCAAAATGCACATTTGCACATTGTATATAATATTGGTCTTAGTAAAAGGAAATAAAATTGTCTGCTTCATAAAGCATTTTTTAAATATTTCCTGAAGCTGGAGTTCATGTAGTAAGGCATTTTCTGGGTGGCCAGATAGCTTCTTTTCTGGGGAGCATGTTGTAATCTGTTATGATTTAACTATCTAACATAGAGAATAAAACCTTTCTTCTAGTTAGAGAATCAACTTAAATGTATCACATACACGGAAACAAGGAGCCGACTGGCAATATGACAAATGACATTTATTTTCACCAAGATCCTTCAACTCAAATGGGCTCAAAGGAATCCAAAGATCAGGCCAGCAATGTAATAAGTAGCGTTTGTGCCCACCAAGACCTTTCTACATGAATAGGGTCTATCAAATCATAGAAAACTGTATCAGCTGATTCTTATCAGTCTTGGTTGCATGTTACAATCGCCTAAAAATATTCATCAATATCCAGTCTTTTCCCCCAGATATTGTGATTTAATTAGGTTGGGTAGCGTCTGGTATGCTTTCATTTTTTCTTTTTGCCTTTTTTTWAATTAAATAGAAATTCTTTCAGAGATTCTTATTTGTGGCTCAAGTTGGGAACATCAGTTCAATTTATTAGTAAATCATCACCGACCCTCCAATTTTCACCTCACTTTTACTTTAATAAACATCAACAAAATATATTATTTTCCTTCACATCACAATTGAAACAATGTGTGTGTGTGTGTGTGTGTGTGTGAGGTTTTATGGAGATTCATGGAGAGTCATGAAAAACAGAGATACCACGGCATGACTATATGATATCTTAGCTTGGTTTCTTTTAATTGCGTGAAATAAAGGCTATCTTTATTTACCTGAAATCTTCTAAAATTAAGGCTTCCTGGGAAATAGACGCCACAGCAGATATAAACTAAATTTGAATATAAATATCATTAAACAATACAATAGATTTCATTGTATGTCCTTTGGACCAATTATAGTTAATTCTTCATTATATATAGATTAGAGTTTTCAATGTGTTGGTGTGGTCAATAAGCAATAATCATTTTTACAATATGACAAATATTCCACTTAAGGCTTTAGTTATTAAAATTAACTGTAGGTTAGAGTCATTGTTGAGCCAAAACAAATTCTAGTTAAGGGTTGTTTGGGGCTGCTACAAACAGAATAGAAATGACTGAGAACACTGACAAAATGGAGGGCTTTGCAAACCCAGCCCTATCAATTCACCTTATATGAAAGCATACGAAACCAGCCCTTCCAAATTTTTAAAGCAGAATGATTTAACTACTGAAAGCATGTAAGGCAAACAATAAGCAATTATAAATTATGCTTAATAAATATAATAACATTAAAAGCATTCCCACTTGTCCTCAACAGCAAGTCAGACGGCTTGACTATATAAAATATTTGCCTTCTATCACCATTTCAGACAGTGAAATTTGGAGATTCTGCTATTTAATATTGGTTTTAGGACCTACATGGTCAATCTATAGTTTATTTTAAATATTTTTTCTCTCAGTTGTCCAACAATTTCACCAAATATCCGTGAATAGGCGAGCTCATTCAGAGTCATTTCAACCATAAAGGTTGTCAAGGTCATCTAAGGATGGCTCTGCCAGTGCCTGACAAATACAGAGGGGGACGCTCTCAGCCAACCATTGAACTGAGCACAGGGTCCCCAATGGAGAGGCTAGAGAAAGGACTGAAGGAACTGAAGGGGTTTGCAGCTTCATAGGAGGAACAACAATATGAATTAGTCAGTACCCCCGAGCTCCCAGGAACTAAACCACCAACTAAGAGTACACATGGAGGGACCCATGGCTCCAGCTGCATATTAAGCAGAGGATGGCCTTGTCAGGCATCAATGGGAGGAGAGGCACTTGGTCCTGTGAAGGCTTGATGCCCCAGTATAGGGGAATGCCAGGGCAGGGAAGCCAGAGTTGGTGGGTTGGTGAGCAGGGGGAGGGGGGAATGAGATAGGGGGTTTTGGGAGAAGAAATCAGGAAAGGGGACAACATTTGAAATGTAAATAAAGAAAATATCTAATAAAAAATAATGAAAGCATTCCCACTTTGTCCTTAACAATAAGTCAGCCGGCTTGACTATAGAAAACATTTGTCTTCTATCATTACTTCAGGCAGGGAAGCTTGGAAATTCGGCCGGCCATTTTATATTGGTTTCAGGACCTACATAGTCAATCGATAGTTTATTTTACACATTTTTTTTCTCTCAGTTGTCAATTTCACCAAATATCCGTGAATAGGCAGGTTCATTCAGAATCACTTCAACCATAAAGGTGGTCATGGTCATCTAAGGATCAACTACTGAAAATAGGTAAGGTCAACAACAAGCAATTATAAATTATACTTAATAAATATCATAACATTAAAGGCATTCCCACTTTGTCCTTAAGAAGAAGTCGGCGGCTTGACTGTATAAAATATTTGTCTTCTATAATCACTTCTGATAGTGAAACTTGGAGACACGGCTATTTAACATTGGTTTTAGGACCTACATGGTCAACCTATAGATTATTTTAAACGTTTTTTCCCTCAGTTCCCCAGCAATTTCAACAAATAACCTGTGTAGATAGGCTTATTCAGAGTCATTTCAACCACAAAGGTGGTCATGGTTATGTAAGATCATCCTTCTTTTTCCGATTTTCAATATAGTATAACAATATACTATTAGATTAAAGGTATCATTAAGAACATTTTTTTTCCTCTCAGTTGCCCAACAATTTCAAAAATAATCCTTGAATAGATAGGATTATTCAGAGTCTTTTCAACCATAAAGGTGGTCACGGTCACCTAAAGATCATGCTTTTTTTTTCGTATTTACAATATACTATAGATTAAATAGTATACAATATAATATTAGATTTGAAGGTATCGTCAAGAATTCTTAGGTAGATTCCAGAACCAAAGCTGGCAGAATAGGTGGCAAAATCTAATTGCACTTTTGATTTTTGACTTTGGATTTCCGTGGACCTCAGGAAAACCGACTGCTTACAAAGAGGATTTAATTAGTTGAACCGTTTCTTGATATCCTTCATCCTGGCTTGGAAAGAGCATCATGAAAAAGAAGGCTTATTTGGAAACTATGCACACAACAGATTTTTCCTAATAGGTGTGAAGAATGGCTGCTATGCATAAATGATTGTTGGAAAATAATTCTTTGTAGAACACGACCAAACAAGCAACGCCATTCACTACTGTACTCAATTCCAAGACCGGGCACAACACTGCCTAGATGCCGATATTCTTTATTTGATACTAAGCATCTATTAGGAAAAGCCACAACTTTAAGTGTAGCAATTGCTGTCCTCAACAGCACAGGAGGCTAAAACTTTAGAGAGAAAATTCATATGAATATCACAAAATTCCAACAGAACCAGAGAGCTCCTCAACACAAAGTTATAAACTATCACACCTTCCAAAGACGCCTAGTTTGCCTTAAGCCATGGAAGCAACCAAGACTAAGCCGATCCTACAACAAAACCTCCAAACATCACAGTCAAACTACAATTTTGCAATAAAAAACCACAAAGTATCAGTCTCACTACCACCTTTAGCTCTTCCCGGGACCCTCCAAATCTGTAATTCCAATCACCCCTTCCAAAAAGAAAGAAAGAAAGAAGAAAAAAAACCTTCTTCTTACCAGGAATTCTCTTGCTGGATGTCTGGGCACAGCTCAGGTGTTCTCAGGAACTCAGACTTCACTGGGCATCCCCGGGAAGGGGATGCCAACCTCAGGGTGAGGTGCAGAAGTAAGCACCTCTCCAACAAGGTGCAGTCCGCCCAGGGTCTTGGGCGGCTGGCTGTCCTAGTTTAAGGAGAAAGCAAACTGAATTAGTCCCCAGCACCCCTTCTTGCCCACCCCCCAATTTCCAGACCCTTTAAGCCTCCCTTATGGGGTAGGTATAAAGCCCAAGATTGCAAACCAGGCTCCAGGCAAAGGTCCTTTCCCGGTTCCTCTCTGCTTCCCAAAGCGCGGGAGGCTCACCTTAGCAGAGCCTGCCTCTGCTCGCCCCAGAGATGAAGCTGTGCGCAAACTTCTCCGACTTAAGTCCTTTTCGGTGCGCGCGTCACCGGCTCCCTCCTCCCTACGCGCAGCGGCCGAGGGGGGGCGGACGATCGCAGAGCCGGCCCCGCCCGGACCCTCCCTACGCGTCAGCCCCTCCAGCCCTCGGAGGGAGGGGCTAGCAGCCGCTCCGTGCTCCTCCGGACCCCAAGCCCCGGCGGGAGAGGGTCTGCACTTGCTGCCGCTGCTCCACACCCCAAGAGTACCCACACCCCAGCGCTTGGAGCCCCGGGAAGCAGGAGAGGGACCCCAGTTAGACTTTGAGTAGGGAGGGAGTTGGGGGTCGACAGATTGGGCTCAGTGATCGTAACCGGTCCTTGGAGGCAGCTTTCTGAGAGTCCATCCCCTTCCCTGGAGGATGCAAATTCCATAGGGAGGTGAGTTTCCCAAAGAGCCCTACCCCAGGGAGAGTGGTACCTTGGCTCCTAGAATGGTCACTCAGGGGACCGCACCAGGGACCCAATGGAGAGTGGGATCTGTAGTGGGGCGCGGCAGTAAAATTAGGGTGGGGGCGTGAGAAAACAGCTGACCAAGACCCGGAGTGCTGAGTAAGGATCCCGGAGGCAGAGGGTAAGAAAAAACCAGAGGGTCCACCAAGCTCTGGACCCCTCTGGATTTGGGCAGGTGCAACCTAGGGTGCAGGTTGGATTTGGGGGGACATTGTCCTCCACAAAAGAGGTTGTTGCTGTTTTATTAGGGTGAGTGACCGAAGTGAGGACAGCTAGAAAAGAGTAGTCTGAGGTACCTGACTTGGTCTTAAGGACAATTCCCCTTCTCCACTGAAAGCCAGCAGGGGTCCGGGACAATCTGATTCCAGGCGAGGCGCAGCCCGGGCTGGCAGGCAGGCGCACCCTGGGAGGAAGGCAAGTTGCTTCCAAGGACGAGCTGCCCTCCACCTCCTGTCCTGAGCTGGGTGCAGCCAGGCATCAGCGGGCACTTTTTTTTTTCCTGACTGTTTAAGCAAAAGCCAGGAAAAGCAGTTACCTGTGTGTCCTGGGAATGTAAGGTGGCTGTAGCCGTCGAGGTTACTAACACACCAGCAAAAGAAATAGTAATAATAGAATGGGGAAGAGCCAGACAGCCAGACAAAACACGTTCCTAGGCACTCAGAGGTCAAGAGTTTGGGTAGTTCTGGGTGACAGAGATTCAGGTGTCTTGTGAAAGGGGCTGCAGCTCCCTTGCTGGTCCATCCTTGGATCCCTTGCCCCTGAAGTCAGTGACTCCAGGCACAAGTGTGTGTGCTTCTGTCCTTATTTGAACCCAGAGGAGACTCTTCCACGCAGATAGACTAAAGGGGCCCCTAATTTGTGTAGTTTGGGACTTTTCATTGTCCCAGTGGAAGGCAAATCTGCTCTACAAACAAATTCCATAGAGGGTAGTAGCCTTCTTAGCCCCCCCCACTCCATTTTCCCTCTCCCTTTCCCTCTCTCCTTCAATCGGGTGACTAAGAGGGCTGAGTGAGACTCATCATGCATTCAAACCTAAAGCACTACTCCACTGCAGGGGAAAGAGTCTTCAGCCCCTTCATTTCCTGGATCTAAGTGGCAGTAATATTGTTAGCCGTGTGAAATGTGACAAGGGGCTGGACATTCAGGTGAGAAGGATGCTAGCAAAGGAGAATGCAGAGCACCAAGCACAAAACCTATATGCGAAACTTCCTATTTGTACAATTAATTTGTGCTAATATATATATATATATAAAAATCAAAAGGTAGCCTCTAAATTCAGGATTTAGATGCAAATCTTGACAGTGCTTTCACATCTGTCCTGGGTTCAATAGCTCTCTGATTTCCCAGTGGCTGCTAGCCAGCCGACGTCTGATCAAATCTCCTTTTAAAAATCCTTTTGGTAACCTTAATTGCCTTTGTGGGTACAAATGGCACAGAATTATTAAAATTGCTAATGTATATACTGTAGCAACTACTGGGGGGGCAAATATGCAGAATTATTCTTTTGTATTCATATCAGTGAATTGGGGAAATGATTGGTGAGAGGAAGTGTCACTCACCATTCAGCAAGCACAGGGGAATTGGTTTGTTGTTGTGGTTGTGGYTGTTGTTGTTGTTGACTGATCCTTGGGCATCCCATGGTATTGATAACAAGCAGGAATGTTCTGATAGGAAATTGGATGTGTTTCTGGAAAGCCACAGTGTTGTACATGACTCAGATTAAGAAAGGAAAAAAAAAGCAATGCCTGTGAATTAGCAAGAAGACAGCACACACATGTTATAAAGCCTTAAACCGTGTGTGGTGTAAGCGTGGGCAGCCTCAACTAATTGAGGTGCTAATTGTGCCAGAAATCATCTTGGTGAAGCAAGAAGCCCACTGTAGCCAGATTTGGGGGAAGGTGATGTAGCTGGAGTGGATCAGGGATGTCACCGAGTGTCTCAAGGTGACTTTGCCCGAGACATTAATTTATTAGTACCAAAATTGCCATGCACCTGTTGTACGTATTTGGGATCACAGAAGGGTAGCTCTGTTGCTGTCTTAATACTCCCAGAATATTTTCTGTATGGACACAGTAAATCCCCAGATGGAAAGATGCGGATGTGGGTGGGGGGCATGAAATAGCACAGATCTGTTTGCCCAGTGATATGGACTTTCTGAGATCTGTTGCTTGTTCTAAAGTCAATGTATTGAAATGGAGTAGAACTTAGCACAGTGGAGCATGTTTGGGAAGTATGGGTGTGGTTCCTTGGAAGCTCAGTCTCATTTCTACATGGGACTGTCGGGGCTGGACTGCTAAGAGAAAGAGATGCCTTCCTCTGGGTTATAATTAAAGATAACATAAGCTTGATTCAGGATAAGCTGTTGCTTTTCAAACAGGATGCCTCATATTTGCAAATAAGACTTTGAAAAAAATAAATTTATCTGTGTGGCATTCAGGAAACAATCAACTTAATTGTTAATCCTACATTTCTGCAATTGTCCCTGATGACTCTTGATTTCAAAGTGCTGACATTTTATTAAAGGTTTTCTGTTTTCCTTCTGTCCCTCTTTAAACATCTTGTCCATTAGGCAGCCGTGCGTTTAGGGAGACTGTAATCAATGTTGTTTTCCCCTGTCTGGAGACTAAAGAACTAACTTTTAATTCTTTAGAGGCAAATTCCACCTCTGTCTTTAAAACTCCCCATCTTCATTGCTCAGAGTGTGGAGTCTCGAAATGCATGAAGTAAAGAGCTTGTCCTTTGGCTGCCTAACTAAAGCCTGGGATCTGCCTCATCTGCCCATCAGTCGGCTCTAGTATGACAGGTCTGAGCTGCTGGGCAGGAGAGTGCTGGGGCTCTGGTCTCATCTTTACCGGTGTACAGGGAGCACCCCCTGAACTGTCTCTCTATCCCCGAGTTTGTTCTCTTTTTAAAAAAGAATCTAGACAAAAAGTTTCTCTCAGGGACTTAGTCTGTTCCTTTATTAATTCCTGATAGGCAAAGCTTCCTTGTATTGAAATACACCCCAGCTCGTTACACTCCATTTAGAGCATATTTAATACTCCTTGGGTCGTGGTCATACACTGGACTAGTCACCCTGGGGTACCTAAGGTGTACAGTGTGCAGTTCCGATCCCCCGGAAGCCACAGTCACAGACCCGCGGTGCTTCCTTTTCGGCCTTCATGAACACACAGCAGCTGGTGATTATCCTGTATGTAATTACCCTTCAGCTATACAGACCTCAGGATGACAGTGAGAATAATAATTCATCTTGGTAAAAAAAAAATAATTTTCTTCCTTTGAAACAATTTGAACTTTGACCTGATAGATCATTCTTTTCCGGAAGAAAGTCTGCTTTGATTTTCCTGGCTGTATTTTTTCTGACACGGAGCTGGTACATCTCACAGTTATATTTCTCTAAAGAATACACCTCCTGACAGCAGAAAACAAACAAACAAACAAACAAAAAAAAAAACCCTAAACTAAAGCAAAGCTGAACCACAAATTCCTGGGGACCTGGGAAATGTCTTTCCTAATTCTACTCAGTATAAAGTTTACTTGGGTTAACAGTTAACTCAGTCAATAAATAACCCATCGTAGGAGGCTGTGGCAGGGTGTATACTACTGAGTCGTAATGGAAACTAATTATTCCATGTCTGATGGAGTTGGGAAATAGACACTTCCTGTTTTATAAAGAGAATTCCAGAGAGAAACCCAGGAGTTAGGGGGAAAAAATCTGAAAAAAAAAAATGTATGCACCCATTCATTAAAAGAAAAAAAAAACATGAATAATTGAGTACCGAGAGCTTGCGTCCTGTCGGGTGGGGGCGGGGGCGGGGGAGGCAAATAATAGTGAGCAGGAGAGCGGCTAATTTCAGGTACTGACAGTGTCAAGGAGATGCTGACAGGCAGCTGAGACGCAGGCATGGCAGTGTTACTCCAGGCTTCAGGGAAGGTTCTCCTCGAGCTGAGCCCCTCATGCCTTCCTAGAGAAATCATTATGCTGTGCTTGACCCACCCATGCCCTATTAAAGATCTTGTTTGGTCAGGAATCTCCTCATCCGGGGATTGTGCATGTGTGGGTATGTGTGTCTCTGTAAAAGGCTCTCTGTAATTTAGTTGTATTTGGTCTGTGCTCATGAATTTGGAGGAGAGGAACTCTCCAAAGGAGCCCCAGATTTTCCGTACCTTTTAGGGCTGCTTCATATTACGCTGTATTAGTAGAAAAACTCTCACTTGGTACTAACCTTTTAGCTTAAATGGTCAGGATATCTTATCAGAATGCTAAGAGGGATATACAACGTCCCCTAGAGCTACAAGCAAAAAATGTAAATTGTCTTTAATAGCTGCAGTTCTTAACTTTTGGCTTTATAATGAAAAACCAAGAATTTTATCTGCTCTCCCTTACTGAAAACTTACTATGTACTGGTTTGATTTTTTTACCAACCATCGGTCTTAGCTTAATTCTATAAGGTAGGCACATTTTTATTACGGTGAAACACGTGCACAGGCAGATGCTGAATATGTTAAATGCTTTGACAAAGTAACCAGGAATCGACTGCAGGATGATTAATTTGTACACATTCTGGATGGCAACGTTTCCGTAAAGGCAAGGATGGGGATCACCTGTATCCTCAATGCCAGCCAGCACTAGCTGGTCGGAGAACAGAGGAGAGTAAATAACACAGGGCTGTAAAGGCTCAGGGTCGACTTTCTGCCTGATTCCCATGGGCTTGCTTTCTTAATGTAAAAAAAAAAACAAAAACAAAAAAACAAAACAAAACAAAAAAAAAGCAACTTAGGATTCTAAATAGCAGAAGAGGCCCATAGCAGACATCTGTAAATCAAAAATAGATTTTAATTATAGAGTTTATTCAGAGAAGGTGACGAAGGTGTACAGATTTTTCAAAGGCAGAAATTGCGAAAATCAAAGACTCCTTCAGTTTTAAAAGAAAAAAACAAAACAAAACAAAAAACAAAACAGGACTAGGAATAAGGAGAAGGCTGAATGGAAGGGGGGCACTAGGAAGGGGCAGGCCTGGCATCCCTGGGGAGATTCTGAACTGTCCTGGTCACGCAGGTTGCCATTCTTCAAAACTGATTACAGAAAATAAATTGATTACAGATGACTGTGTTTATCRGGGGAGAGAGTGAAATCTCCCCTTCAGTTACCTGCCTCTGTTTTTCCCAGCTCTGCTTTCTCCACTTCAAAGGGGGCAGTATTTTCCCATGTCCTCTTCATTACTGCTCCGTTTAAAGAATATATTCTATCTGCCGCCTTGTTTCTCCGTGCTGCCTAAACCTTTTCAGATGATTTCCCCCCAGAGGTTTCAAAATCTCTCGTTGACAGATTCTGCCTTCCCGCGTCTTCAAGGGTATCTGCTCACGATTTTCTCTCTCAGTGATGGGCCAGCTGGATCCCCGGCTTCTTGAAAGTGTCTCTATTGTAAAATATTATTTGAAAGGAGATGTTTATGTTTCTTATGAATCTGAATTAAGATGTTATGTGACATACTAGGCAGACATCACCTGCTGCTATGTGCAGAATGTTAGATTGAGCTGAAGAAGTTAGTGCCTTGCCGTTCAGGTTTTAAAGGGCTGCAAACTGCGGATCTTGGTGCAATGTGGCTTCTCCTTGGTACTTTTGGAATGGGCCTTGCGTGTGTGTGTGTGTGTGTGTGTGTGTGTGTGTGTGTGTGTGCGCGTGTGCATGTGTATGTGTGTGTGTGTGCGCGCGCGCGCGCGCGCGCATGCTCCTGGAGGTCAGCTGATGACTACACGATACCTCCTTTAACATTTCTCCACCTTAATTATTTAAAACATTCTCTCTTAATTAATCGGGTGCACACAGAATCTGCTAGACTAACTGGTCAGCAAGCCTTAAGAARCCTTTTGTTGTCAGTCTTGTGCCTGGGTATTACAGGTGTGCACCATTAGGTCTGAGCTTTCATTGTGGGTGCAGCGCATCTGAACTCTGCTTCTCATGCTGTGCAGCAGACGCAGATTCTGAATTCCTAAGAAGTTCACATGTTTTTGATGCTGGTTTGTAGGTCAACTTTTGGCAAGTATAGATTCTGGTTATTCCCTTCAAATATACACGATTTTATATACTGCATTCATTTTAAAATTTGTAAATAAGTTTGATCCTATAATATATGACTTTGTATGACTCCATGAATTATTCTGTGTTTTTTTTTTAAATCTCAAAAATAGCTTAGTAATTATCTATAGATAGAAATAGCGAGGACAATTGTTTTGAATAGGGAGAGCTTCCTATTGGAGGAAGCTGGGAAAGAAATTCATTCCTGGAGGTTTTATCAACAGAATTTATTTTTCTTAGAAAATGATTGGGTTTGTAAAGAAACTAGTCTTTCTGAGCAGAGGAAATGAATGTTAGAGAGGAGATGATAATGCTCACAAGGCAGCGGTGGAGGTGGTAGAGATGGTAGAGTGTTTGTGATGCTTCTGGGGTGTGGTGGTGATGGGGATTTGAGGCTGGTTGTGTTCATCATAGGTGATAGTGGCAGCTCAGTGGCAGGGGTTCCTCAACTGGTTAGAGGTCCTTGGGGTGTTGTCGGTTTTCAGTAAAGAACAGAGCCACTTGCCAGTCTTGTTTTGAGCCCTTTCTACTTTTGTGTATGCTAAAAAAATGGCTTAATTTCTTTGAACCTCAGTTTGCTTATCTAAAAACACAACAAAATGATAATTATGAGATTATACTTTAGTGATGAAATAAAGTATGCAAACATCTTAGCAAAATGGAAAGCACATGCCCTATATTAAATAAATATTGATAAGTTATTGGCAAATGTACCAGGTTCTGCTTTCATTCTTAGCTTGCAAGTATCCTACTGAGTTGAATCCAGATTTTAAAGTTTTTAGTTCATATTTATCTGTCTGGATATATCTTCTTTTGCTCAGAACCAGAGGTCATAGATATGACATTAACCTTCAGATGTTCAATGAGTCAAGGCAGTTCAGACCTTTCTTAAATTTTCTTCATATACAATTTCAGACCAGTAGAGATTGGCACTTCTAAAATTTAAGAATGTATTTTTTCCATTTAAGAAATTTCAGTAATCTTGATAACTGGGTAACTAGTGTCCAAGCATAGGAATTTGGACTATTTTCTATTTATTTTTATCTTAGCCCATGATCCTTATGCTGTACCATCATTTTCCTGATTCCCAAGTGAATGCTCAAGAAATTACAACATTTAATATTGTCTGAAGATGAAGTCTCCTTGAGACATTCTAATAGTTTATAGCAGTCCAATCTTCTTGGCCAGGCAACTGTGGTTCTTTAAGACTGGGCTATAAGGCCATCGTGGTCGATTGCTGGGCACTTTTTACCTCTCTGTGCACTTGACTCGGCTAGTCTAGACCACTTACCTGTTAATAATAATAGTTTCAATTAATTGCATACTCACCACCTGTCAGACAGCACTGAACAGGTCTCAAGCATTATGTTATTGACCTCTGTGTCAACCCTGAAAGGAACATTYTATTGGTCTTAATTTGTAGAGGTTTAAATATTCATAATAGTTAAGACTTTTTATCACTGTCATGAAATGGATACTGCCTTCAGTTCATGTCCCTAGAATTTCCCATTTCTAGGGTCAGCAGCCTCTCCCTCCACACTTTCTGACTTATCTTCTGCATCTTTGCTCATTATTGGCTCTCATTCTGAAAGGTACTTGATATCTTATTGTTTTAGGTAAAATTTCCAAAAACATTCAAAGCTGCAATCAAATCCATAGGACTTTAGGAAACTTCCTTTATCTTTCTATGTCCCAATTCCTTACCATAAAAAAATGGGAGAGGAAAGATGTAGTTTTGTATTATGCAAATGATCTAGAACTAAATATATCCTTTATACTATATCGCTTACTCATGTAAGCACATGGTCTCATGTGTGCACACGTACACTTGTATAAGCTTTAATCTGTAGCTACTAAGGAAGTTAGATCAGTTCAGTTCATGCACAAAGTGTTAGATCGGTTGATAGAAGCAGATTTGTGAGACAAGAAAATTCTAATGGAAAAGGTTGAGTCTGAAATGAAGAGAGATTTTGTACGTTGGCTCACATTGTTGTGATAGTGAGCTCTGGAATTCAGGATTTTCATTTTATTTATCAGAATATTTCTCTATTTCGTTACATTGGAATAGTCTGCCTTATGTAATTTAAAACGTGCCACTAAACTTTCTCATGCCGCTTTAGTGGAAAACATTGAAGAATCACTACTGTGATGTGATTGTCACCCTCCTGTACAGTTGTGACCTCCACGGAGGCAGAGGGTTTGTCTCCTTCATCCTTGGTCCTCATAGCACAGATACAGTGTGCGTTCACAGAGCATTTCCTGAATTAGTTGAACATCTGCTATAACGATTATATACACTGATTATTCATCAGCTAGAAATGGAAGTCCAGGTGCCTCTCACATCAAATTTCAGTTTTCTCATCAGCCGAATGGCCAGGTACAATTGCACAGAAGAGGAGACACAGAGACAAAGAAACCAAAAGGATAATTGTCCAGGTGTTTCCAAACTACAGGCATAAACAGAGTGTGGATGCGCAGGATCATCCAGAACTTTGCTGTCTTCTCCAAATGCAGATAAATGAGAGTGGCTGGGTGATTCTTTTTCTTTTCTTAATATATTTCATTCTCATATCTATTTTGTTTATTTAATAAAGTGTTTCAAGACATTGAATGATACACATCGGAGTATATTTAGAAAATGAAAACAAGAAATGAGATGCTGATAACCTCACAGAGATAAGCAACATTAGCATTCTCGTTCTTTTCTCCCTTTAGGTTTTCCGTGTAAAAAATATTAATGGTATCTGCTTATTTTTCTCTTTTCTTCAATTACATTTAAAATGAGATGGCAGTTCCTTTTAGAATGCTACTCCTCTCATCATTGTCCAGGATCTGGTGAATAAAAGCATTCTCTAGAAAATAGAATGATGTGACATGAACAACTTGAACCCGGAATGCTCTGTCTTACAATGTATATGACGAGGATCTCAGACATGTACAGAGCACAAGGTTCCCTTGCATTTGGTAATTCTTCTCAGAGGTTCCCACTCTGCCGTCTCTTTTCCCAGCTGGAACTACAGCAGCATGAATAACAGTTACAGACACCTGTGCACAGAGAGCTCTGCCGGTACAGCTCACTAACAGGAACCATTCTCTGGGGGAACAGGCATGAGCGTTCAGAGCAAAACACACAGGGAATTTTGGTATTTGCATGAATTTGCTTGTAGGCAGTCATAGTGACCAGATTTAGGAAACAACAAATAATCGCATTTCTGCAGCTATGTTGGGTCTTTGCTCTGAAGTTGTAGACACTACACTGATGTTCCTTAAGTGTTTGTACACACTTATTAACTTATATAAACAATGGTTAACTTTCCAGAAAGTTTCATCATGAAACTAAGTGAAAATGCAGAATCTGGGTGAGGAGGTAGGGGGTAGCGCTAAAACAGAATATTGAAGCTGACTGGCTTTAAGTTTTAAGTGTTATTGCTTTCCCTGTGGGACCTGAAACACAATAGAATTTCAGTGTGGCTACAGGTAATGGAGGAACTGCAAATGATCACAGATTGACAATATTCATTTCTTCTTCAAGAAGGATATGGAGATAGATATTCAATAGAAAATAGAAATATTGCTAGTAGGATCTGCTTAGATGAACTCTCCACAGATCGGAGCTTCCTCCACCCAATTTTCTCTCAGTTATCAGGGGAAGACTCGGGTCTTTAGGAGTGAAAAGAGTTCTGGGTCCAAATCAACATTTCAAGCTAAAGGATGCAGGAACTAGGGGTGCCAGGGAACCACTGAAGGGGATATGGTAACTTTCTTTAAAGACCGTTCCAGAAGCTACCTTGTTGCTTTCTTTAAAACATACTAGATGGAGCTGGAGAGGTGCTTTGGAGGTTAGGAGCACTGGCTGCTAGCATTCATTCTTAGCACCCGCATGACTGCAGTTCTAGGAGATAGGATGCTTTTTTTCCTGGCCTTGTATGATACTAGACACACATCTATATCGATAGGCATCACATAAAATAAAACAATAAAAAAATCCTCCCTGGCCTATACTCGTATAGTTATGCTCACTTGCAAAGGAATAGGGACAATTTTATCTTTACCTGAGTGACCACGTATACAAATTATACCATTGTAAAATAGGAACACGGTTGGGAACCGAGGGCCGTTTTGATCTTTCCCGGAGAGATTCTTAAGAGCCACTGAAAATAGCATTTACATTTTGCTCTATATGTATCTGTATTTCGAGTAGCTATTTAGTGAATTAAATAGTACAATCAAAGCTGTGTGGTGCAGAAGTGAGCAGACTGCAGCCCAAGGGCCAGAGCCAGCTGCTATCAGTTTTGTAAATAAGGTTGTATGGGGATACGGTCACGCTCACTCATTTGTCTGTTGTTTGTGGCCGTTCCAGCACCACAGAAGCCAGGCAAGGTAGCTGCAGCAGAAAAATTTAAATATTTACAGCTCACCTTTCAGAGAAAAAAAAATCCACCAGTTCCTGTTCTCAACACTACCGTTTGGTGAATTTTGAATTTATCCACCTTTTAAAGCATTCACGTCACTAGTTAAAATAAGTTATTTGTGAATTATTATTACATTGAGATGCATCTATATTAAGACATCTTGGCATTCTGTATACTATCAGTTAGGTGTGAAAGATGAAAAAGAGCCAATGAAAAAGACTAAAAAGGTGTAATAATGGAGTTTTAATTATTAAAACTGGAAGTGATTTTTTGACAAAATTTTAGGTCATTGGTTTATAGAAGTTGACTATTTTCTCCAGTTCCTTGGAAAGTTCATGAATATTCTGTAACACAGTAATTCCCACAACTTACATTAAAACAAACTTGGGGTGTTGCCTTGCACAGCTTATAATTTTACTGCAGAGACAGACCAATCCCCATGGCTTCCTAGCCAGTTAGTCCTGCCTAACCTGAAAGACCCTGTCTCAGATAGCACTGCGGACCATTACCTGAAGAATGATAAGCAAAGTTGACATCTGACTTCTGCAAACATACACATACATCCACTGAATGAACAAACATATAAATTCACATTTTTGCACACACACACCTTGAAGAGGAGGCAGGATTGCTAGAGCCGGATTTGACAAGCATAATGCCTTCTGGGCATTAACAGACTGATGCGGTAAAAATCCCATGGGAGCTGGAGTAGCCTCCCCAGAATAGAGCTATTCAGCATTCCCCCATGGAAGACTGAGAGGTTCAGGCTCACTCCTTGCCATGATATTACTGGCAGAAAAGTGGGCTCCTAGTGTGCTCCAGTTGATGGCTCCAGACCTATGAGTATGTAGACTAGACTCAAGGGACTATTTGAAAAAACAAAAATAGGACAAGAAGTTGGGAGGGGGTGGGAGACTGGGGCAGGTTCTGGGAGGAGTTAAGGGGAGTAATAGGAATTAATATGATCAAATTACATTGCATGCATGGATACAGTTTTCAGAGCTAATAAAAAGTATTAAAATCAAAGCAAACCCAAACACCATGCAAGTCTATTTTAATTCGAATGCCCCAAAGAAGCCCCTTGTGGAGGAATGTGCTACACAGGCTGACTCCTTTTTACTGGAATGGGAGACTCTGTGGTCGGATCTTCAAAATCATTATCAGCAACTCCAGAGCCTCTGCACATCTGTAAAGTGTGACTGCCTCTGCTAAAGCGCCCAAAGGAGCTCCTGTATCCAACAGCAGAGAGGACAACAACATTGGACTAGTAAGAGCTCTGTAGCTTTTACTATTGTTGTCGTTGTTTTTTTGGCATCAATTTCAGATCATTTACTCATACCGAAGTAAATTAGTAGGAAGACAAAAAGCTGTGAGATAGACTTTTTTTTTTTTTTAATATTGAAGCTTTTCAAAAGGGTGCTTGTAATCTGTAAACAACTGGATATGTAAAAGGAAAAGTAACTCTAAATTATTTAAGATTTGCCACTTTAATGACAATAAGTAAAGTCTCTTTTATTTCTTTAGAGGAGCCCTCCTACATTAGAAAAGTAATGTGGCCGTGTATATATAAGAGAAGGATTTTCAAAACCTCTATTGCTTTAAAAATTTTATCATTGTCCTTAAACAATGATCACACACACACACACACACACACACACACACACACATGCATAAAAGCTGTTTGCCTACCAAAATTGGATTCTTTACCAATTGCAAGTTTAATTAACTGGAAAAGGGTTACATTTTAATTAAAATTTATGGTGACTATTAAGAACCATAGAATACTTATTTTGTGATATAGAAATCTCACAGTATTATCAGTAGCTTCCAGGTTTGACTACTTACACATTCCAAGTCATTACCTGAAGAATAAAACTAAAATACTGAATAATTTTTCCAAATTCTGAAAATCAAATGTCTAATTTATAAAAGGCAGATGTTACATACGGAAGTTTTGAAACTACATAAAACATATGTACGCCTACTAGGGGTAGAAGAAAAAAGTTAAGTTTTTCAAAACAGACAAGTACCCTAATAGATGTCCAAGATATGGGAGGTGCCAGAGAGGTGCAAGGCAGCTTCCATGATCAGATACGGGGAAGGAAGAATTCACCTCACACAGAGTCTCTGGCAGGTCTACAGCCCCAAGTATGCATCTCATTAAAAACATGAATTTCTTCCTGTCAGTAGAGTGTAAGGTTATTGGAAATGAATGAGAAGAGAGGAAAATATAAGGGCAGTCTTAGGTGGATTATCACTGAATACTCTTAAGGAGGGAAAGGCTAACATTCATTGGTCAGGTCTGAGTTGCAGTCATCTTTGGTTGAAAGCCTGTGAGACAGGAAGAATGCAACCCAGGTAAAAGACACCCAAGGTTTGAGGTGGAGATGTGTGTTGCAGTGGCTAATATAGATTATTGACCAAGGCAATGCAAAGGAGGAGGTGAATCTTTGCTTTCTTTGCAGAAATAAATTCATTTAGTAATGGGGATTGCGAAGCAGGCAGGGGATAAAAGAAGGAAGAAGAGGAGAGGAAGGAGAATTACTATCAGGGTGACAGACAGGTGATCATGGCACCTCCAGAACAGAGTGAATGTCAGTTTGGGAACTGTGCAGCGGGAGAACTTTCTTTTTCATATTTAAAGTATTGTTGCCATGTTTCATCTTTAATTGATGTTCAGTTGATAGCCACATGTTGATAATGGATTTCTGTACAGAATTTAGGCCAAAAAAAAAAATGGGTGCTGAAGATACACATTTGTGACTCACTTTTTAAAAAAGAGTTATCTTCTCTCTTTAAAGAGTTTTACTTCTGTGCAATTGAGTGGGTTTTATGAGGGTACATGCATGTCTGTGTGTGTCCAAGGAGGCCAGAAGAGGGTGTCAGATCCCTGGGAACTGAGTTTTAGCCCATGTAAGCTGTGTTATGTTAATGTTAGGAATAGAACTCATATTCTCTGGAAGGGAAGTGCGTGATTAAACTATTGAGACATCTCCAAACCTGAAGGACTCATTCTAAATAGGTAATGATTGAGACTGTGAATTTAGATAAATTGCCAACAATCATTATTAAAGACTATAGGTATATGTGACACTTTCTGTCTAGGAGTATGGGTGATGCTTTCTGTCTAGAGTGATATTTCAGATGGTTTTGGTCCTTTTGGAGGCCAAGGGAATTTCTGTGTGGGGCTCTTTTCTCCATTCCTTGACAGAAAGTGAACCTACCTTGATTTTTATTAATGATCAAGTTAGGTTTTTGTACTTAATAAGACAATTTTTAAAGGAGATACAAAGCATACCATGGGTACTGGCCAGTGGTCACCCAGACAGGAGAGGGAAGCAAATATGGTTTTATTTTGGCAAGGGTGTTTAAGAGTCACATATGTCTTCTCACAATTTCATTCCCTTCATTATTAATTTTACATATAGCAGATTACATTATTCTCAAGAATCTTATCACTTTCAGAAGTAGCGCATTTTGCTTAGCAATATAATTTCAAAGAGAATTATATATATATATTGAACTATATATATTGAATTTTATATATATTGAATTTTATGTATATTGAAATATGTATATATATAGAAAACAAGAAGTTAAAATGGCTTCCTGTATTTGATCACTTTCATTTTTTAGTTTCATAAGGTATCACTTGTCTTTTTATTAAAAGATGATGGAAATGTGGAGAAATTCATGGCAATTTTTATCTGTTGTCCCTTAACTCTGGTCTATTCTTCCTAGTTCAGCTATTAAATAAGTTTATTTAATATTTATAGATCAAATTTACCGATGAACTCCATATATACATTTAAAGTTCTTTGAATTATTTACCTCATTGTTCACTTCAACTCCAACTTACTGTTGTTCAGTATTAAACAATATCCCAAGCTAATGATTATTGAATGTAACACCACTACTTTGTTTGTGTTAAGAGTGAGTTGGTCACACAAGCTCAGAAAACCCTACAGTATTTGCAAAATACAAAAGGCAAATCTGGATTTACTCATAGACAAGTCAGGTCTGCAAGATGACTTTGCTCTTGTGATGACCTACTGGGCTGAGAGGGACCCAGCCTCCCCTTTCTTCTTATTCATTGTCCTTAGCATCTTGGAGGCAACCTGTACTTTCTCAGAATCTCACCCTTGTTTTCTGTTTATATCCTGTGGCAGGAGATCCACTTTTTTTTGTAAGAAAGTTTGCACAATTTGATCTTTTATCTCGAATTGTTCACTTAAGTACAACTGCTCTCATACTGACAGCAAATAGAGAGGATGGAATGGGAGGAAGAAAATCACTGCCCTTACCACAGTCAGGTCAGTACCTCACTACTGCTGTAATATCCAGCGCTTAACACTACCCTGAGTCCTTTCCCGAGCCACTGATAGGAATCTCTACAACTTCATGCTTCTGGATTAAAATTGTTAATAAGGTAGATCCCAGTTTACTACTGGCAGAATTCAGTGTAAGCTATAAGGCTATTTCATCAGAAATAAAGGCATTGATTGAACTTACTATGGCAAAACTCCTTTGCTCTTTAGAATGTTATTGCTGTGATATTTAGAAAAAAAATTCTTCTGTCCAAGTGAATTATCGTATATGAAACTCTTTCAAGCCTGTTACCTTTGTTGATTCACTGGAGCACACACCTTAGCTCCCTCACAGACATCTATCCCTGTATTTCTCACTAACTGGGAGCTGTCCCACTTCCTCTGACTTCTACCACAACTCATGCTTCTAGTCTTTGGAGTTTTATAATCATTTCTAATCTGCTTTCATCAAATTCTGGCCCCTTCAGACAATGTTTTTAGTATTTATTCCTAACATCCATGTTCATATAAACATAGGTTTAGAATCAGTGACTCCTCAGGAATCCCACCATCTCTTGGGATAGAGACCTGCCAAAAGTTGTTTTCATAGAGAGCTGTAGAGACTAGTGTGTGGGGGGGCCCTTTCTAGGGATGCTGACCAGCCTGATCCTCTTTCCTTGGTAATCATGACAACTTGTGTAGGAAATATCTTCATGACATTTTGTTCATGATTGCAGGACAGCAGAGCACACTTTCATTTTGCCAGGGTGAAATGATACCCAGATTACTTGTGGAATTCTCTCAGGGTACTGGTGAGCATTACGTAAGGGGGCGGAGATTGTACAGAGGCAAACAGCAGATGTCGCTGATATTCCTACACACCACTGTGGACGCTGAGCACTGCAGTCTTTGTAGATTTGTACCAGAGCAGTTGAAGTGGATGGGAAAACCATCTGTTCAGGGATGCAGGTAAAAGAGAAGACTGTACAATGGTATCCCTTGAAAGAATGATGGACACAGCTTATGGTTTCTAGGATGCTGAATACTATTGTTTAGACCCGAGACCATAGTGGCCTGGTGCTTTGAATAAGAATAATAGCACTTCGGGTGGAAATAATAGCACTTCAAGGTTACACAAAGAATGTCTTCTACACCCCTGGACTTGGGACAAAGAGAGGATTGGAGATTGTGTGGGGGAGGAGAGGGGGGAAGGGAGACATAAGGAAGAGAGGATGAGTTCACCATGCTGATAACACGGAAAATACAAGTAAAATAAGCAACATTCTGTTTCCCTCCTTTGAAATCATTCCTGCTTGATGACTTCTGTGAGCAAAATTTCGTCTCCTTTATAAGAATTTAATAGTGGCCTGTTAATATTAATTCAGTATTTTCAGTAATCAGTCTTGAGAGAGGTTTTGCTTGGTGGTGGTGGTAGTTAGGCATGAACATTGTGAGGGTTGCCTCCCCATGTAACCAGGTCTGACACACTCAAGTTCTGTAAGCCTCAGCTTCCGCATCTGTAAGACAGAGATAGTAGTGATAGCCCTGCTTCCACAGGTATTTAAAATGAAAATTAAATAATATTATCATATAATAAATTTGGCATAGTACAGACAGTAGTTATTTTTTTTTAACTGTGTGATACTCACTGAATTAATCTGGCTACAAATTTGCTTTCTAAAGTAATTTTCACAAGATACACTAGACTTTGTTAAGCTGTCATGGAAAAGATAACTATGGGTTTTTTTTTCATTGTTCATTTTCCAAGTAGATACATGATTTCAGTTTATCAGCTGTGATCCAATTCCAGCGTTATTCTCTGGCAAAACTGCCTTCTCCAATAAAGGAAGGTGGGTGTAGACCCTGGAAAGGAGGGCAAAGGCTGCGAGCTTGCTAGTCTACCGTGCCTCACTTTGAACCCAAAGAATTCTCTTCTCCTATTATAGTCTGATTTTTGCCTAGAATAATCCTGCATCTTTTCACATTTTCCAGGGCAGTAGCTTCACTGACAATTTGATAATCAGGTAGTTGAGGTGTTGGCATTGTATCCATTTCTTATCTGGATGCACCAAGTACTTCGAGGAAATGATTTTAACATTTTATATAACATTTGTATATTAACAACAATAAAACTAGAAGACACTTATAACCAACTGCAATCTCAGTGATATTTCAGTCTTTCTGGAAGCTCTAAAGGTGTGGTGATGGTAGAGGTGGTGGTGGCAGTGTAGACTCTTCATTCTCCCTCTCCCTGTCGCTCTTGCTCTCTCCCTCTCCCTCTCCCTGTCGCTCTTGCTCTCTCTCTCTCTCTCTCCCTCTCCCTGTCGCTCAAACACAAAGCCATCTACTTAGGCCTGACTCTCCAAATCTCAGTCACAACATTTAATGGGTTCTTGGAGAGTTTTTTGGCTATAGTTAAAATTGTGAGCAGCCTTTCATGCATTCTAATTTTTGTGGTGTTTCGGATGTTAACATACACGTAAGACAAGACCTTAAGAATACTCATGTAAATGATCTTTGACTATCCCTAGACTCTATCAAGATCACCAAATAAAAGAGCAAAAACTTATACTCTAAATGCTGATTGTCTTTTGCAAATAATTTTCAAGCTAAGGTTTTTTTAAATCAACATATTCTAAAATTGAAATCCAGACTGAAATTTGTAGCAATGTTAGAGAATATAGAAAGGAATAACAGAAAAAATTGAGAGGGAGGGAGGGAGGGAGGGAGGGAGAGAGAGAGGCACAGAGACACAGAGAGACTCACAGAGGTACACAGAGACAGAGATAGAAAAAGACACAGAAAGTTTTAGCTTTCCCAGGTTATCACCCAATCACATAGATGTTAAGAAGCAACAGAGAAAAATTTCTACTTGTGTTCTTGGGTTGGCTAATTTTAGTTAGATAAATAATTCCTAATTGTTAGTAAGGACAGTTTGGGGCCTGTCTTTGAATATATGTCCAGAGAGGGTTAAGTGAACAACCAGCTACGCAGACTGCTTTCCTCTTGCTCTGCCACCCTTCTCCAGACTGTGGACRGAACCTTTGCAATCCGTAGACAGAATGGAAGCCTCGTGCCCTCCAGCTGCCCTTTGCCAGGTAGTTAATCACCGCATAGGGAAAAGCCCACGCCCCGATTTCCCTTATAAAGCCTTAGAAACCTAAGTGGTTCGCCATGTCCCTGATGCCAATGTCTGTGCTCCAGAGCTTTCCTCAGGGGCCATTAGAGCCAGTCCTCTGCCCCAGGCTCATGTTGAGCCTCAGACTTCACCTCTGGTGATACTGCTCCTGGGGTTTGAATGAAAATCCCAACTTTAGAGCATAACAGATGCTGAGTAAATATTTGTGGAATACATGAAAATCATTTGATAGACCACATTAGGGTTTTGCTGCTAAAACATTTTTCTAACATGACCATAAACTTTCTCAGTGAAAATTAAAAAAACARCAACAAATATATAGGAAAAACAATGAAATAAATGATATTTGTAAATCATATGATATCTATAAATGTTTATGTCCCAGCTTTGTCCTGCTTTCTTCTCCTCCTCTTCCTCTTTCTTCACTGCCTCCTCCTTTCACTTTTGTTTGGTTTTGTTTTTCATTGAGGAATTACTGCTTCTGGAGAACAGCAGCCTTTGGTTCCCACCAATGATTTAGCCCCTAGAAGCTTTTCTGGCTTCCTAGAGATTCAGGACACTTCTTTGTTGGATGCTTGATAAAATGCTCTGTATCTTTCTCCAAGCATATCAGTGTCACATGGCCAGATTTCTTTTCCTACAGGGGATGCTTATTCTTTCAACAGAGATTTTAAAGACTCACTGAGTTTTTACTCAGGAGTGTTTGTGTACAGGCATGCACCACATCCAGATGCCACGGAGGCCAGAAGACCAWATCAGATTCCCCCGAAGCTGAGTTGCAGGCAGTTGTTAACTCCACAGCATGGGTGCAGGGGTCAGAACTCAGATCCTCTGTAGGAGGAACAAGCACTCTTAACCTCTGTACCATTTCTCCAGGCCACAGTCAAGAGATCATTTTAAGTGATCTCTTAACTTCAACTCCAAGAATTACTTAGATACCCAAAATTTTCTTTCTTCCCTATCTTTGATTTTTATGTTTATTTAATTTATAAATCACACACACACACACACACACACACACACACACACACACACACACACACA